>VDFB02331908.1:184007-252366 GCA_007258455.2 Sequoia sempervirens
GGGCCTTGTGTCACTTGGCTGATATGTTGAGGAGGTCCTTTAGGTTCTTGTCCTAAGCATATAGCTTGCTGAAATTATTGTTGTTAATGGTTGTAACATTTATGCACTGTGATCTATACACATTCTGTTTTTTAACAGTATTTATAACTGTCTGTATGATCTTGCAGCCAGGGCATGTGATAGCTGGTAGAGAAGATATGAAGCAGACGAAAGACTTTCTTCTTTTTCAGTGATGTTTCCAGTATATGGGTTTTTATGATAGTTTTTCAATTCTATCAGCTTTCATAATATGCAAATGAAATTGTAGGTTGCATTGCTTGTCAAACAAATCCCCCCAGTTATTGATTCTGGAGGACTTATTATTGGTAGTTTTGTAAGAATGGCACCTAGCATCAAATTCTGGGATGATTGGGTTGATCCAGAAGATATGACAGCAATGTGGTCAATTCCTGAGGTACATAATGAATGGATTGGTGCTGGGGAGAAACAGGGGGAGAAGGTTCATCTGTCTCGTAATCCAGATGGGCAACCTTGTATAACACAGACTGAAATGAAGGTAATGGCTATGTGTCAATACTATAATAAGTGGACAAAAACATCTATTAATAATTTCAATAGTAGGAAGATTGCATGTTCATATGTCCC
This sequence comes from Sequoia sempervirens, assembly GCA_007258455.2. NCBI lineage: Eukaryota > Viridiplantae > Streptophyta > Pinopsida > Cupressales > Cupressaceae > Sequoia > Sequoia sempervirens. Next base: position 184,653 of record VDFB02331908.1, read on the forward strand.
GTACAGAATCATCTTCCCTTCTGAACTTAATTATTTGATTTTACACTTTTGTTTCATTTAGTTCAATTGTTTTGTTTTGATCCTTTTCTAAATGGTGAAATATCTACTTGGTTGTTGCCAAAGTAATTTATAGATTCCATGTCAGTCTTAAGAGATACGAACCTTGACTAGCTTGGTGATAGTGGTTACTCTTCACGACATGCGCTTGACTGGGATCTCTTTGTGTTTAATCTCAACTTAAAAGCTAAAATGTTAGATTGTTGGTGTTTATTCCACCTCAAAAAGATATTGAATGCATTTTGGGTCTTCAATGAAACAATATCGCTTATGATAAGATGAAGGCTTGAATTACCGATTGTGTCATATTTTTCATTGGCACTTAATTAGTGATAGTGTCATATTTTGTCACTTGCACTTGAATCACTGATTGTAAGTGTTGTATCTTGTTATTACTTTCACTTTAGTCTGAAATGTACGAGCATGTATAAACCTTGTTCATAACAGTGGCACAAATTGTGCTTATAGAAATGTTTTCTATCTGTAAGCAGTGAGCTGCTGCATATATGTTCATTGTTTTTGCCATAGAAGCAAAAATCCTTAAAAAATTGCGATTTTTAGAAAATCCTCAGGGTTGTTGATTTTTTACCTGATTTTTTCAAGATTTTTTGCAAGCCATTGATTGGCAAAATATTGTTGAAAATTGTGATTTTTTTGTGTTAGAATCGTGAAAAAATTGCCATAAATCTCTCTAACAACTTCCACATTTAAAAACCCTAAATTTGGTGCATTTATTGCTATAAATCAGGGTCACAATAAGGGTGACTGTCGTTGACTCTGTAGTCTTCCCTACATACACGAGTGGACAAGTTCCTTTCTGCTTGGAACTTTAAGATTGCAGTCTTTGTCAATATGCCTTAAAATAAAGTAAACCACAGTAAAATAAAGCAAGGGATTTTGCATTAATCAAAATAAGCAATTCCAGCCATTTTCACTAGTCGTGCCTGTGTAAGGTGACCTTATAAATGGTTATAGTATTTACCACCTCCATGCCAAGAAAACTTTAGAAGCTAACTTTGATGACCAAGTTAGTCAAAACTGTACATATGAAACCTACACAAAGAATGAGCAGTCTACACCAAATCAGTCCAAATTGTAAATAACTTTATTGTATCGTTTTAAGTTCATTGTCTGTTTAGATGTTAGGTGATAGGTTTAACTCTATTGCCCTCAGATAAAACATTGATCGAATTTTTCCCAGAGATTTTGAAGTCCTCATATGGCCCAAGTTTGTACCAAGGTCCCCAAAAAAAACCATTTGTGGTACCTATACAAAAATCAATGATCATACTACTTTGTCTCTCTTATGTCATAGATTAATCATCATTTAAATGTCAAGTCAAATCAATTATAGTCTTCCCCTTGTCAAGTTGCAGGGTTATCATGTTTTGGTCTAGTTTTTTAGCTAACTCTTGCAAAATGTCCAAGGTTGTACTATTCCAAAATGAAAAACGATGAGGTTCCTCATTGATGATGACTGCAGCAATGAAATGAAAGTATGTAAATGTCTAATGCTAAAACTATAACCTGCATAGCCTATAGGCACTTTGCATAGAGAATATTAAAAATAATTTCACTTAATGTTCAAAACTTGTAAAATAGCTCTTGAAGGATTTCAATTCCGCACCCATTTTTATGCCAAGCATGCAGATTATGTCTGTAATTCAAAGACATCATTTTGCAAGCTTGAAATTAGAGATAGTGCATTAGCCTGAATTTAGAGTCCATTCTCTGATTGCAATCTTGCACAACTTTAAAGAGTATTTGCCTAAGATTTTAACCATTCTCTTGGACTGGTAATGCACTGTCTCTGATTTGAAGCTTGCACAGCTTTAAAGAGTATCTGCCTAAGATTTTAACCCTTAGAAAATCCTTCATTTTATTACACTTACTTTTTCATCCTCCACTTTATTTCATTCATGTCGTTGCCTTCTCAAAGCTTTTGGTCACTTGTATCATTTATGACTCCTTCATACACTAGCCTTTTCCACTTTTCTCAGGTGTCATTTCTGCAAAGATTTTACATTACAACTGATTCCATATCTCACATATACACTACTCTATTTTATGAGGTGCTCCAACCGATCTTTAGTTCACAACCTAAGCAAGAAACAGATGCCTTTAAGCTCAACAAACATAAACTTGATAAACAACATGCAAGCTTTCTACAATTCATGGGTTAAAATCTCTATTTTATTTGCTCTCTATATCTCTATGCTATGGAAATGACCTTAAATTTCAAAAAATAGTTGCATTTGTCTCTTTTTCTACAATTTTTTACATTTTTTTTCAAATCCGATTTTTTCAAAAAATCCCGAACTTTTGGTTTGCTAATTTTTTCCCCAAACAATTTTTGCTGCTATGGTTTTTGCTAAAAGCAATTGTTCAATTAGCTGGTCTATTTTTGTTATTTTATTTCTGTAGTGAAGATCAGCAACTCGAGGTGACCTAGATTTTCTTGAGATTGTCCAAGATGATGCAATAATTGAGTAATCTCAAGGATATATTTCTCCATCCACAAATTACAGTGATTTATCTTTTATCATTGAAATGCATGGTAGTTATTAGCCTTATTCACACTGCAAGCTGATTTGAAGATGTTTAATGTTCAAGAATCAATATCTATTAGCCAAAATTGAAAGTCCATTTCCATTGTTTTGAAGGTTGTTCTCCTTATCTTACTTGTCAATTTTGATCTTTCTCTGTGATTTGGAATTGTCATTGACAATTCTTACATAGCTCTGCAATATTTCTCTATCGCAAATTACTTATCTTAAACAAAATCCTAAAATAACAAATAATTTTCCTTTTTGGTAGACCTTTTAGCTCCACTTGTTGCTTATGGAAAGGTTAGAAGGATTACTTCTATATATTTTTTGTCATGTTTGCATAGTATTGTTTATTTGATGCTGAATTTAGATTTGTTAAGTTTGAGTTAAATTAAGGAATTGAGTCTTTTTCTAAGTTCAACAGAGCCAGAAGTTTCATTTTGTTAATTAAATTGTTCTCTGCTAGTTTAATTGGAAAGATTAATTGATTCATGGTTGGATTGCTTCTTTTGTTAGAATCCTGGAAAGAAAAGGCTCTGATTTGATTTTGCACGTTGTTATTCAGGCTATGGCAGATATTGTCATTTGGAGGCATTTTACACGACGATTAGATCCTGTAATCATCTCTACATACCATGATATGCTGGTTGATTTTTGCTTGATTTCAGTATAGATTTACATATTGTAGTGGCTTATTTGGTACAAGTAAGTAGGTTGTCCATAAGACCTAGTATATATTTGAATTAATCTACTTTTTCTTAGGTGTATCTACCTTTTCAATAAGTAATAACATTAAGGAAGTACTCTATTACATGCACTATGTGGTGACCCACTTCGAATGGGACAATCTCTATTCCAATTTTGCTTGATTAATTTTAGATTTGACAGATAGGACATTTTGTCAAACATATTGCATAACATGTATGTATTTTGAGACATTCAATGTATAGTACAAGGACATGACTAAGAATCAAAATTATGACATTCTATTTGTCAACTAGGTCTGATTTACAATATATGATTGCTCAGAATGAATATCAGACTTACACACTTCATAAACATCAAACCTTGAATGCAAAGAGCTTCCAATTCTATGAACAAACTTCAACTAAACCAAATACAATGCTAATAGAAGTTTCTGTGCTCAGAAATTAGTTACAATGTCACTCTTAAACACCTGGAAATTATAATCAGACCTTTACAAACTCAGAAAGACCACTTAAATACAATATTACGCACGCCAATGACTATGTCAGATCTTAACTCCAAACCAGCATTGACAGTTTGACTGAAACAGCAATTATTACATCAATGTCTGAGTGTATACTTGACTGATTGCAAACTATTATAACCCAGAAATGTACAACAGTTAAGAGATTTAGTTCTGAGCATCAATCACATACATCCATGACCAGATAGAGCTCAGAAATACACACATCAATCCTCAATCTCAGATTTACATATATATTCAGACCTGAATATTCAATAACAACAATTACAATGAACATAATCAACCTAGACCTGCATGTTTGAACCTGATTTGAAGCGCAGAGATGTATGCAGCAGTTGGAGGTTGAAAGAATCACTATTCACGTGCACTGTAGCATATATTGTAGCGGATCACTGTTCACGCCACTGTAGCAGCTTAACAAGAATTCGGATCTGCAAGTAATAATCTTCAAACCCTAGATAAAATCTTTGCCTTAAGCACAAATGAAAGGACGGAATTATCCTCTCCTCAATTTGCAACCCTTCAAGAGATCTTTCACTCCCTCAGTTATGCTATCAATAGGAAGTTTTCGTTTCCTATGACAAGAAGAAAATTGCGAAAGCCCTAGGCTCCACAATAAAAATCAATCGAAATAATATTCATCAACTGGATGTTGAGAATGAGCTCTTGCCTCTCTTTTTATTCTTTCCTTAAGAGAGCCAAACACCTTCCTAGGCAATGTGGGATAAAAGATTTATTTCCACATTAAATTATTCACTTAACGTACTTTATTATATTACAGTGACTTTATTATTATAAAGTTACTTTATAACTTTATAATAATATTAAAATATTAAATAAATCACTTAAGTAACTTAAACTTTAATAGCTCTTGATGTACTTGTTTGATTGCTAAGTCGTTTGAGCCAGGAGTCGACTCTCCCTGTTCTCCATGTGATTGGATGCTTATCTAAAAATAGAAACCTTAAATAGCGACTTACTATAAATAGTAAGTATGTGAAACTAAGTCTAGAAACAGCTGCAAAGGCCTAATTAGTTGACACTGCCAATATGCTTTGCTTAGGTGTCTTTCTATTAATAGGAACCCTGACTCTCCCAAAAAAGTAGCTTACTATAATTAGTAAGTGTGCCAATCAGAGTCAAATAACCTGTGCAAAGACCAAAACCTAAATCTAGCTGAAGAGTAATGTCTCGAAATCACCGGTAATTGCCACAGAAGACCCTCTATCCATAATTGTTAGCCTACGAGGGTCAAATGATAGGCTAATCCTTACAAACTTTGATGCTCGCAAAATGGGGACATTACACACTATTTGGAAGTACACAAGTTTTTACTATATACTCAATAGAAGTTAGGAAATGTAGTGCATGTGTTTCTGTTGCTCAAGTATCATATATTTTGGTGCCCGTCCTACGGTTGGTTAGTTCATTGATTCTGTCTGATAGCATAAAAAATCCAAGCATCGCATTTCCTCCAATATGCTTTTAGAAGCTTTCTCTCTCTCTTTTTGTTAGAGCAGCTGGTTTGCTCCTAGGAATAAAATCCTGTAATAAATTTATATAAGGGTCTTTCTCAACTTTGAGGAACAAAAGTTAAGTGGTATTGAGTGTGTTTGGTGTAACTAGTAGATGAAGATGGAAAAGATTCTACGAATGCCATATAAAACTTATATTGCCCTATCATAATGCTTGGTGATAATTGAGGACTGAAACGTTTTGATTTGATTATTTATAATTGAAATTTTCTTTTCTATTTTGTGGTTGAAAGTCTTATTTACATAAAATTCTGATAATATAATGCCTTCCAAGTGATTAATTGTTGTCAATGGGACTGAAAAACATTTTGACAAATAAGTAATAAGTAGGAAGGGATAGCCTTGAAATATCTCATTCAGCTGCCCCATTTGTTCCTATAAGAATACCAAAAAATACAAAATAAAGAGATGATACAATCTTGATCTCTTAACATGGATGCTATGATCCTACATGATGCAATTCTTTCCCAGGCCTAGGTGTAATACAATGGTAAAAGTGTTATTGAGTGATAACAAGCCAAAACATCTCAAACTTTTCATCGTTCTTTTGATTTTCTGCAGTTTTCTGCAAGATGGTCATTAACATTTATGAAGAGAGTATCTAACAGATAAATCAAGAGCTTAACAGTTTATGCTACAAATGTTAATGCATAAGGGACTAACTCCATGAGACACTGAATCATAACAGATTCACACTATTATGAACCAATTTCCCAGATTACGAAACATAGATTTAACTAATTAATCAATACAGCATAAGTAAAATGCAGAAAGTAACAATGAATCTATCTAAGTTACAATTCCAGAATAACAATGAAGTATATGAAATATTCATTTTAAAACATTTAAATTGTTCCAAAGATTGAGTACATATTTGTTAATTCTCTGGAATTTGGCTCTTCTCTTGGCGATCAGATGCAAAGTCCTTAAGCTGTTGCTGCATATCAAGAGGAAAACATTATCACACAAATACATGTCATGTCACAATCCACGCTCGGCTTGCACGTTTAACTAAAATGTACACTAATATTTAACAAAAACAAAAAATCAAAACTAAATTTATGGTTTATGATCAACTGAATTTCAGCATGCTAGGATATATGTTCATCAGTTAGGTCAAGCATACAAATGTTTACATTCAGATCATGTATAAACTAGTAAAAAATATGTTAAATAAATTTCAGAATGTGATAACATATTCATAAATATAGAAAACTGGAGATATTTTTTCAATAGTATTAATATACAACAGTAATGACATGACTAAGATACAAAATCTGATTGGTTTCAGCTAACATATCAGTTGAAGAGTCTCTGCATAAAATGCCGAAAACTATAACAATTTCATCTTCAAATCTTTATATCAGATCTACATAATAGAATAACGCATAAAAACTGCAAACAACTTATAGTTATTAGCAGGTAATAGAAAACTACACTTTTATAATTAATAATAGCATCACATCCTGATAAGTGAATGCATCATCAAATCAATAGTAACTGAAATGAATAAGTTAATATGATTGTACCTCACGATGATCATACCAACTACTAGTTTCAATGTTGATGTGAGTTCAAGAGGGGGAAAGACCATCATGCAAGTGCTTTTCCTTCAACCATAGAGCTTTGTAGGCTCCCTTGTGCATTGACCAAAAAGGTAGGACTCTACCTTTAATGGGGAGGTCAAGGATGAGAACCAAATAGGGGGAAAGCTGAGGTGATTAGTGCTGGGTGACTAATGATTGACTCTTTAATATTAACAATCACCTTGGCCAAGGGTATTACTTTATTGAACAATTTGCTGAATATTAGAGAGGCTTGTTAAATAAGCCCAAGAAAATGAACTACTTCCTAAGGATGAGGAACAACCTCATAACAAATAAACCTCTACGTACAACAATATGCTAATGATAGCACAAGAATAACTTAAAAAAAAAAAAAAAACTACACCTATACAATGCTAACGACATATATCCATTGTAGATATTATTACTATGACAAAGCTATATTAGTCTAACACCTCATACCTTCCCCCCTTGCTCCCTCCCCCATTCCTCTCTAATGAATAAAATAAATTCCAAGTTTATCTCTAAACTTGACAAATTTATCTTCACCAAGTGTTTTACTCATTATTTGCTCCTTTGTAGGACAATAATAAATGCAAATGTCTTCATTATTAACCGATTGACAATGTAATGGCAATGAACTTCAATATGCTTAGTTTTGGCATGATAGATTGGGTTCTTCACCATCTTGAGAACACTTTGGTTGTTGCAGAAAAGCAAGGTTGGTGTGGTTTGATCCAATTGAATATTTGTAGTACCCTTTGTAACCACATTGCCTCACAACTTGTACTTACTGTTGCCTTATATTTAGCTTTAGTGGAGGATAAAGTAATTGTGTTTTGTTGCTTGCTTTGCCAAGAAATTACTCTTGAACCAAGAGTGAAAACCTAACCTATTGTACACTTTCTTGTATCAGTTGATCTAACCCAAGTAGAATTAATATATCTAGTTAGCATGAATTCAACAAATTGCTAATAGAGAATGCCAAAGTCAATGGACCCCTTGACATATTGAAGGAACCATTTTGTGGCTTGCCAATTTTCCTCTTGAGACTTGGACATGAATTGAAAAACACAAAACAACTGACTACAACACATATATCCGATCTAGTGATAGTAAAATAAATCAAATTACCTACCAATTATCCATACACTATTTCGTTGACTAGTGATGAACCAATATTAGTTGAGAGTTTAATCCAAACTTCCATAGGTGTAGATGTAGGATTACATTCAAACATTCATTTAAAAAAAAAAAAGAGATTTGGCATATTTAATTTTTGATACCAAAATTTTGGGATTAGTTTGCCAATATTCTACTAGACAAAATTGAAGCAGGCCTAGACTTGTCATTTTATATCATGTTTCATTTCTTCAATTAGAATAGCATTGCTTCTAGTGATGGTAGGAGCATTTACATAGACAATCAAGATCATTATGTCACCACCATTGATTTTTTTTTTTTTATAAAAAAAAGAAGGGTAAAAAATTTAGTAGAAAGTCAAGGACAAATACAGAAACAACCAAAAGAAAGCATAGGCTCCCTGAGGGAGCCCCAAAAGGACACAACTACATATTCCTGTCTTCTAGAATAGCTCTTTCCAAATTCTTCACATACTTGAGAGGCAGAAGCCCCCTGTCCCTCACATCCCACGTGTCCTCCAACCGAGGGAGTATCCTCTCTCCATAGCATGGAGAATAGCCAGGGCCTCCATAAGATTGTTAGTCTACTTCCCCTTATAAACAGAGAAAAAAAACACACCCTCCAACACTATTACTATTAAAAATATGGGCAGAGTGATAAAATCTAATAAAATTTTATGCAAAAAATAATAATGCTACTTTCTCTCAATTTTCATTCAATACAGATTACATATATATATGAGTTGTATTTCCTATATTCTAGGAAACCTCATACAACAACTCAAACAAACACACTCGTACAACAGAATAAGTCTATACATATGACTTAACTAACCTAACAAATATTCCTAACACTCATAATAACTATGTGAGTTATTAATTTAACTCACTTTATCTCACACTAGCATGTGAACACTAACATAAATTCCTAACACCCCCTCCCCTCCCCCACCTTTAGTGTGAAAGTGTGAACATGAGGTGAAAGTACATCACAATACTTGATGACCACACTTAGTAGCTCACCAAACAATATAAGATAAGAGTAGGGACATACACATCTACTCATGTCAGGCAATATTGGAACTAGCCTCACTACGCTTAGTGTACTTTCATCATAGGGACAAACACATCTACCCATGAAACTAAGGATAGGGACTAACGCATCTACCCAAGGTATTACATCAAGTTTGGATAGGGATAGACACATCTATCCAACATCAAGGTTATGAACAGGGACACACACATCTGCTCACAACAATTACGATTGGGGATACACATCCAATCATAATCATCAACTTATGTGATTGGGGACAAACACTTCCAATCACTTACACCATCTTGTGAATGGGTACAAACACATCCATTCACACACAACCAAGAGTTGTGATTGTGGACATACACATCCAACCACAAATACAAAGTTTGAGTACACCAAGCCCTCGTTGTCGCGTATGCAGCCACCATTATAGATCATAGCCACTTTGATCACAAATGATATGGGACGGTTGCCGCTACCACTTGGAAATTGATCTTGGCTTTAGTATTTTTGGCACAAGTTTTGTCACTGAAACAATTTTGCAACCTTAACCTCGGGTGTCATCCTTTGAATGCAAGTGGTGAGACCCTCCATAACCTCTCCAGTAGGATTTAAGTGCGTGAATGGAAGAAACGGGGGTTCAAGAAGTACCCTGTTGCATGGATGAGTTGGTGGAGTTGATGTTTCCACCTCCTTGTTAATAATCTCCCAAATGGGATAAAATTTGAGGCTGTCCCCCTTATAATAATTTCTTATAGCCTCCTTGGCCCTATCCATGGCCTCATAAAGATATCCCATTGGGGTTTTATCCTCATCCACCAAGCAGAGAACTCTAACCAAGGGCTTTGACACCTACAATATAAAAATGCAAAAAGATTAGAGTTACAAATTTATAATGAAAGACCTAAAAAAAAAATATATATTCAATTTGAATTTAAATTCAAAGTTTTGAAGTTGTCTTCACAATCTCTGTAGCTCTTTGTGCAAATAGGTTGTCGAAGACAATGCATGCAACCCTCTCTCCTTCTGGCTTCTTCAAATAAGTTGAGTCTAGCCATGCTTGAATCACAAACTTTGGTTTCAAAGCCATCAATGAATCAAGAATGCTTTGCAACATTAAGAAAATCGTTGCAAACCTTGTCACACCGGATCTCACCAACTCTTTCCCTTGGGTGTGATCCCTCTTCAAGTGATATATATTACAATATTCACAAATTTTTCCCAATACCTATATGGAACATTTCTATTGTGCATCATGCACCTCACCATCTGCACAACTGTCCTATTCCTCCTTTCCATGACTCCATTTTGTTGTGGATTGTATGGAGCAGTATACTGTCGATGTTTACCCTCTTGTAGAATTCTTTGAACTTGTTGGGATGAACTCACCTCCATTATCTGATGTTAGTGTCTTGAATTGTTTACTTGTTTGCTTGAGTTGGTTGGGAGGAAGTCACCTCCATTATCTGATCTTATTGTCTTGAATTGTTTACTTGTTTGTTTTTCAACAAAAGATTTCTGCACCATAAAGTTAGAAAAAAACTCTTCAAAAAATAAATCTACTTTTTTCTAGAAAAGTCACCAACAAGTATTAAGAAATACTTTGCACTAGGCATTGTAGGTGTCTTCATAGGACCATAAAAATCATGTACCAAATCTAAAACCCCTTTGACTCACTATGCCTTATTAGTATCAAATTAATGTCAATTTTGTTTGTCTATCTGACACCCTGTGCATACATTCTGATTTTTCTGAATGGATGGAAGACCCATCTACCATGTTAGTCTTACCAAGCATAAAAAAATTCTGATAATTCAAATGACCATACCTTTAATTGCAAAGTTGAGTGGTTCTCTCAACTATTGCTAGTGCATGTTTCTTTGCTGTTCCAAGATCAACCAATTTATACAATCCCTTTTCACCAATGCCAACAACAATCATTTTGTTATCTTGAAGAGTAGTTACCATACATTTGTTTCCTTGAAACTTTACACATATATTAAGATTCTTCATGATCTCACTTATAATTAGTAAGTTTTTGTTCATGTCAAGGAAATATTGAACATTTTGAAATATATAATTTACACTGTCATTCAATGTCACCTTTGTGTTCCCACATCCTCCTACAAAATGAGTCCAACCATCACCCAAAGAAATAGATTCACTCCCACTCTTATCCTCAACAAACTTTACATACCAGTCTTTGTGACACATATAGTGTTGAGATGTTTTAGTGTCAAAATATTAGGTTGTAGGCTCAATAGACTAGAGCTATGATGCCACAAAAGCAAAGTTATTTGGTTCTCCTTTTTCATCCTCCTCAACAACATTCGTGTGTTGTGACTTCTTTTTGTTGAATATTTTGTCACTGATGTCAAGGTACCTGTGTTAGCTTGCCATACAAAGCTGTTTGCTTGCTTACTTCATCAGCATACTGGCAGCGAAATTGTTCCTTTTGCCATATCAGTTTCGGAAGTCAAAGTTGTGAGTCAGCTAATCTACTTCTTTTTGCTAAGTCAGTTCTACACGTCAATGCCATATCAGCATGAGTGTCAAGGGGTCGAGCCCTATATTATGACACAATTATACTTAGTGGTGGTGGCTATTGTTTTTATTTATTCTGACTTTCTTTATGAAGCAGCTTGTTTAAATCTTACACCCCCCCTTATTGCGATGTGTTTACTTACTTGGGTGGCTCATGAATATATGTCGACTTCAATTACTCATATCGTAAATATTCCTAATGAAGATCGTCTATAGGGGCGGCTCAATAATCATTCCTTGCATTTATCGTGGAGTCTTTACTTTCCTAATGACGACTTCTGTGAATGATATGTTTGAGCATTCATTTGGTTGTAGTGGGCAGTTGGGTAAAAATTCGGGCTATTAATGAAAACGTCCATCTTGTAGAGGTGCCGTTGCATTCCTTATTCAAGGCTTAGGTTTTGATCATTAAAATCGTGCTATTGCTATCCTGGCTGGAAGATAGAAAAAGTCGTGAATATTAAAAATGATGGCGGAGTCATGAACTTGTGCGAAGAAGTTTTCTAAAAAGAAATGAATGCTTTGAGTTTTTTTTTTTATAAATATATTGCCAGGTCTCCAAGCTGATATTCTTTTTGATGACATTCATTAAAATTAGGAGCTGATAAAGTTAATATGGTATTTCTCTTTGATGGGTTGAATGTAGTGTGTATGGAAAGCCATTCGAATTTGCAATTTCTTCACACCTTCGATACTCGAGGTAGGGAAAAGAAATGTCTGTTGTATTCATTGCCTAGTATTCATCCTTGTTATCAGTCGATTTGTTGAAGTGTGAGAAGTGTGGTCGTGGGAATTAAAGATGTTTGTGTGGGGTCTGCAACAGAAATCAATGCTTCTTGTCCTAATTCTTCTAAGGATTGGGCTATTGAGTGGGTAATGGCTTAAAATTTTTGATGCACACAGAAGTTGTATGAAGTTACGTTATGACCTTGTGAATGTGCAGACATCTTCTAACTGCGTATTACTCCAGATTCGCATAGGTGTAAGTTCAGTAGAGGAGGTCATGAAAGCTGAGATACTCCATTGTTACCATTTCACCTCTATTGCTGTTGCTTCACAATGCTTTTGTTTTCTCTTGGTTGACAATCTTGTTTTGTGAGGGAGTAGCTTGAATATCAGTGATAGAAATCTTTGAGTTAAGGCATGGTAAAGTGAATACAATGAGATGGTGATTTCTGAGCAGAATATTTATACCTCTGTTTAAGCTTTTTATGTTTGGGTGTTTTGTATGGGAGAAGCAGATGTCTTAGTGGGTTTCAAATATTCTCCAAGTATTGTGAGCTTATTCAGCTGCTTACTGTTTTGAGGTCTCCATATTTTAGTGTTGATTTGAGCCATGACATTAGAATATCAAGTTGAGAATTTGAGTAAAAGATTTTCTGAGCTTGAACATTGTTTTTGAAAGCTTGTATCTTGAATCAAGAATGTTATGTTACTGAAGTTGGTGCTCACTTTTGTAATCTGGGTTGGTGCCCATTTGTGGTTAATGAAAGCTATTGATCTGCCGTGGTTTTTTTACTTGAAAGGGTTTTCCACATGAAAATTGGTGTTCTCCTTGTTGATGTTTGCTTTTAATGTTCTATTTTCCATTTAAGATGGTTTCATGAGTTTGAAAGTGTTCAATATTGATTCTTGCCATTTCAAGACATTAGACTATGTTAATGTTTTGGTAGTGGCAGGAGGTATCTTCTAGCAGCAGAAGTATCTTCCTTAAATAGATATTATGTCAGTTGGCTGACCCACATGAATCGACTTATTCCAAAAGATCAACATGCAAGTGTAACTGACATGCAAATGTATTGCCTCCTTAAAATAGGCAATTGTAATGCTTCTAGTGTGTCTTCTTTTGCATGCAATTGTAACCTCTCCTTGCTTATAAATAGGAGAGACGATTCCTTATTTGGGACTGATTTTTGCTTAAGTCTGGTCATTCTTTTAAGGAGGAGTTTGCTATCTACAGTAGAAAATATTTTGAAGAGCAGATTGGTATTAAGGAGAAAGTCAAAGTTCTTTTGTATGCATGCATCTTTGAGCGGTGCTATTCTTCTGTGGGTCAAGTTGTAAGTTGATTGTTGCTATTTCTTTTAAATATACAAGAGATACATTTGTGGCCGGGTTTTTCTCCCTCGTGAAGGAAGGTTTTCTCAGGATAAAATTCTTGCATTGTTTTCATCTTGTGTGTTTTGAGTTTCAAAATTTTGTTTCTCTGCTTTTCTGGTTCAAAATTTAACATGGTATCAGAGTGGGTCTAAAGAAAAGATCCAGAACCAGAACTCTTAAGCTTTGAAATTTTCTTTGCTTGTCTCCTAGCTTGTTTATTTCAGCATCCTACAATGGTGAATGGACTCAAAGTTGAAGACAGGATGGATGGTGCATCCAACTTTACTTCATGGAAATTTAGAGTCCTAATTGCACTTGAAGAAAATGATCTTCTCAACTACGTGAAGTCTGATGTAGCTGAACCTTTGATGACACTGATAACTTCATGGAAATTCAGAGTCCTAATTGCACTTGAAGAAAATGATCTTCTCAACTACGTGAAGTCTGATGTAGCTGAACCTTTTGATGACACTGAGAAAGCTCAATGGAGGAAGAACCATATCATGGCAAGGAAGATATTGATTGATTCTGTTAAGGATCATTTGGTACCTATTATATCCAAGCTGAATTCAGCTAAAGAGATGTTTGAGAGTCTTCAAAGTTTGTATGAATTCAACAACACTAGCAGAGCTCTAGCATTGAGATGTCAACTCTTACATATTAAAATGGCTAGAGGAGAATCTATTGTATCTTTCTTCATGAAGATTACGAAATTGAAGGATCAGCTAAATGCTATTGGAGATTCTATTGAGGACAAAGACTTGGTTATGTTGGCCATGAATGGCTTCCTCACTCTTGGGAATCTTTCATTCAAAGAATTAGTGGAAGAGATGATTTACCCAAGTTTGATTGTTTGAGAGCTGATTGTATTCAAGAGGAATGCAGATTGGAGGCAAGAGGAAATGGGTGAATATCTCACCATGAAGAAGAGCATGTTCTTGCTGCTCATACTTCTAAAAGGAAAGGAAGGAAAGGAAACTTCAAGAGGTATGAAGATAGGAATTCTGATTCAGCCCTTGAACCTAAGAAGAAGAAGGATCTATCTAGGATTCAATGTTTTAGATATGACAAGTATGGTCACCTTGTTGGAGATTGTCCAACAAGACCTAAGCATCAAGTTGTTACAAATGTTGAAAATGCTTCTACGCATAGAGAATCAAGTGAAATTTTAGAGGGTTTCTTGTTTATATCAGCTCTTTCAAGTAATGTTCCTACTGATAGTGATACTTGGGAAATTGACAGTGGAGCTTCTCGCTATCTTACAGGATACCAAGAGCATCTTTCTAATCTGATAGAAAAGGATACCCATTTGCAAGTTATTAATGGTGATGATGCTTGTTATTTTGTGAAAGGTGCTGGAACTACATCCTTTCATTTAAATTTAGGAATTCCTCTTCATCTGAGTGATGTGCTGTTTGTTCTTGGAATCAAGAGAAATCTGATTTCTATTTCAGCGTTGGAAGATAAAGGATACCAAGTTGCATTTGCTGAAGGAAAAGTTCTTGCATGGAAGAAGAACTCTAGCATTAAGACAACTCGTGAAATTGGTGTTTGTTATGAGAGTCTATATAGACTTTCAGCTCATCCTATTAAAGCTTTTAGCACATGATTCCACGAGTACTAGTGAGTTGTGGCATAAAAGATTCACTCATCTAAATTTCAGAACTCTTTCTTCCATGGAGAAGATGGTCATTGGTCTTCCAAAGCTCAATCAAGAACATGATGGTGTCTGCAAAGGTTGTGCTTTAGGTAAGAACATTAGAAGTCCTTTTCACAATAGTGAAAGTAGAGCAAAAGGAATTTTAGAGCTGATTCATTCTGACTTGTGTGGACCTATGTTTGTTGCTTCATTAAGTGGTTTTTGGTATTATGTGACTTTTATTGATGATTTCTCATGTAAGACCTGGATTTATTTTCTAAAAACTAAAGAGTCTGATGAAATGTTGTCTAGATTTAAAGAGTTCAAAGCTCAAGTAGAGAATTTGTCTGATAAGAGGATCAAAGTTTTAAGGTTTGACAATGGGGGTGAATATACTTCTGGTGTTTTTTTCAAAATTTCTATATTGATGTTGGGATTAAGAGGGAGTTTTGTGTCCCTTATAATCCACAACAAAATGGAGTTGCAGAAAGAAAGAACAGATCTATTGTTGAGGCAGCGAAAACCATGATCCATGATCAAGGCCTGCAAACTTTTCTTTGGGCAGAAGCTTGCAAGACAGCTGTTTGTGTTTAGAATCGTAGCCCACATCAAATTTTAGACAATATGACTCTTGAAGAAGCATTCACAATTATCAAACCAGAAGTTGGTCATTTCAGAATTTATGGGTGTCCAATTTACATTCATGTACCTAAAGATAAAAGGTCTAAGTTAGAACCTTCAGGCAAGAAGGGAATTTTTGTTAGTTACAATGAATCCTCAAAAGCTTATAGGGTCTACATTCTGGGACAAAAAAAATTTGCAATCAATAGAGATGTTTCATTTGAAGAAGATGTAGCTTGCAAAAGATCTAAAGGGACTTCTATGGAAATTGATAGAGATCATGAGACTTCTCAAGATATGGATATTGCTGCCCCGGATTCCCCTTCTGAGATTCAGAGGGAGACTCTTGAATTAGAAGATCCTCTTGATCGTGTTGATCCTATAGATTCCTCTTCTGGACCAAGTAATGTTTCATTTGACAAGAAGAGACCTTTGTGGGCCAGGCATACTATGGAAGAGGCTGAAAAATATGCAGCCCCTCGTGGCACTTTTAGAGAAAGTAAGAGACCTCATAAGTTTGTAGGTTATGTTGCTTTAATGAGTCATATTATTGAATCCGAGCCTTCAAGTTTTGAAGAGGCTTCAAATCAACAAGTATGGAGAGATGCCATGACGGAAGAATATCAATCCATTATCAAGAATGGCGTTTGGGATATTGTTCCTAGGCCTAAAGGTAATCTGTTGTTTTTTCTAAGTGGCTGTTCAAAATTAAACATGCAGCTGATGGAAGTATTGAAAAGTACAAAGCTAGATTTGTAGCAAGAGGGTTTTCTCAAAAGGAAGGTATAGATTATGAGGAGACATTTGCTCCTGTAGTTTGGTATACTTCCATCAGAACTATTATTGCTATTGCAGCTGTTAAAGGATGGAAATTACATCAAATGGATGTAAAGACAACATTCTTGAATGGTGTAATTGAAGAAGAGGTATTTATTGAGCAACTTGAGGGTTTTGTGATTCATGAGAAGGAATCACATGTATGCAGATTGAAAAATGCTTTGTATGGCCTTAAGCAAGCTCCGCGTGCATGGTATGAAAGAATTGATCATTATTTATTGAGCTTGGGCTTCCTAAAAAATGATGCAGATCCAAATCTCTATTTCAAGGTAATTGATGATAAAGCATTAATTTTAGTTCTTTATGTTGATGATTTATTTATTACTGGAGAGGAAGATCTTATTGCTAAATGTAAGAAAGAGTTAGCTTCTGAATTCGAGATGAAAGATCTTGGTCTTTTGCATTACTTTCTTGGATTAGAAGTATGGCAAAGACCAAATGAGATTATCCCGAGTCAAGGAAAATATGCTATTGACATTTTGAAAAGATTTGGTATGTTAGATTGCAAGTCTATGTCAACTCCCATGGAAGCAAATATGAAAAAGTTACATGAGGTTGTGGCTAGTTCAGATTTAGTTGATCCACTATGTATAGGCAATTGATTGGATCATTGATGTATTTGATTAATACTAGGCCTGATATATGTTATGCTGTTAACACTCTTAGTCAGTTCATGTCTGAGCCTAGATAGATTCATCTTGTTGCAGCTAAGCATATATTGAGATATGTGCATGGTACAGTGGGATATGGTCTAAAATATACTTCTTGTGAAGATCTGAAATTGCAAGGTTTTTTTGATTCAGATTGGGCAGGGTGTGTACCTGACAAGAAGAGCACTTCCGGTTGTTGTTTCAGCTATGATTTCCTGGTGCAGCAGAAAATAGTCATGTGTGCTTCAAAGTACAGCAAAAGCTGGATATGTGGCAGCTTGTGTGGCAGCTCGAGAAGCAGTGTGGCTTTGAAAGCTTCTTGCAGGACTGTTTGG
This sequence comes from Sequoia sempervirens, assembly GCA_007258455.2. Lineage (NCBI taxonomy): Eukaryota > Viridiplantae > Streptophyta > Pinopsida > Cupressales > Cupressaceae > Sequoia > Sequoia sempervirens. Next base: position 202,494 of record VDFB02331908.1, read on the forward strand.
GTAGGTTTTGGAACCAACTGTGATTCTTTGTGACAACCAAAGCTGTGTGAAGCTTTCAGTTAATCCTGTTTTTCATGATACAACCAAGCATGTGGAGATCAAGTATCATTATTTAAGAGATATGGTTCAAAGGAAAGTAGTTGAGCTCAAGTATATTTGCACGAATGAGCAGATAACTGACATTCTCACCAAGCCACTTCCTAGAGTGAAGTTTTCTTATTTTCGAGATAAGCTTGGTATTGTGGAGAATGATGCTCTTGCTGAGAGAGAGTCTCAGTTTCAGTGATTCTCACTTCATGTGTTAATGTATTTCTCTTTGTGAGAGAGATTTGAGGTGCAAGCCCTTGTTAATGCATTTCTCTCTATGAGAGAGATTTGAGGTGCAAGCCCTTGTTAATGCATCTTTCACTGTGAGAGAAATTTGAGGTGAAAGCCCTTGTTTCCACCCTCTGGGAGTAGCCATGGCGGATGTCATGTTGAATGAATCCATGACAACATCACTTGTATTTATCCACCCTTTGGGAGTAGCCATGGTGGACATCATGATGAGATGATGACATCACGTTGAGTGATTCCGTGATGGGCACTTGTGTACATATGCTTTGCCATACATGGGAGTAGCCATGATGGTTGATATCACGTTGAGTGACTCTGTGATGAGCTCTTTCAACAAATGGATGTAGCCATTGTGAATGTCATATCGAGAGACTCCATGACATGGATATCTGAAAAGATACCTCCCTAGCTAAGAGGGAGTGTTAATGTTTTGGTAGCGGTAGGAGGTATCTTCTAGCGGTAGAAGTATCTTCCTTAAATAGATATTATGTCAGTTGGCTGATCCACATGAATCAACTTATTCCAAAAGATCAACATGCAAGTGTAACTGACATGCAAATGTAATGCCTCCTTAAAATAGGCAATTGTAATGCTTCTAGTGCATCTTCTTTTGCATGCAATTGTAACCTCTCCTTGCTTATAAATAGGAGAGATGATTCCTTATTTGGGACTGATTTTTGCTTAAGTCTGGTCGTTCATTTAAAGAGGAGTTCGCTATCTACAGCAGAAAATCTTTTGAAGAGCAGATTGGTATTAAGGAGAAAGTCAGAGTTCTTTTGTATGCATGCATCTTTGAGTGGTGCTATTCTTGGGTCAAGTTGTAAGCTGATTGCTGCTATTTCTTTTAAATATACAAGAGATACATTTGTGGCTGGGTTTTTCTCCCTCGTGAAGGAGGGTTTTCCCAGGATAAAATTCTTGCATTGTTCTCATCTTGTGTGTTTTGAGTTTCAGAATTTTGTTTCTCTGCTTTTCTGGTTCAAAATTTAACAGACTAGACTTTGGATTTATGAAAACAATTAAATTAGGAGATTCATTAGCATTGGAACGAAAACAATTTATAACTCCACTATACACAATGTGGCAAGTTTATAGGAGAGAATTCCCCACAGTATGAAGATATTAAATTAACAACTTTTTAGGAAAAATATGGAAACAATTAATTCGGGAGTTTCAGAAATGCTAGAACAAAACAAATTTACACGACTTTTTACAGTTATTTTACACAATTTGACCATTTTTTAAGACAAAAATACCCACATGTTCACAAGTTACAGAATTAATACTCTTCAGGGTAAACTCAATGCAAGTATTTAATAATTTTATTAAGTTTATAAATTGTTTTTGCCCTAAATTTCTGTGAGATCTACTTTAGATAGATTTTATTTTAAAAAATAAAATAAAAGTAAAGGTTGTGCAAGTAGTGCACTCCCCCTCTTCTTTTAGATCAAACATAAACTCATTAAAGTGCTAAATAGGAAAGTCTCATGCTAGGTTGTAGTGATTTACAGGCTGCAACCAAGCTTCAGGCTGCGTGAATATCTGTTTTGCCTAATTTTGTGTTGCATGAATTTGCTAGGCTTCAAATTGTTCTAATATTTGATTAACTACACTTCCAACAAATATAAACACATCAAAACCAATGCTGTGAAACTGCTCCAATGCCTTTTATTGTGAAGTGCATAATGGCACAGATTCTCTTAAGGCAGATTTGAAACCACATAAATGTTCAGCTTCAAGTCTTTCTTACACAACAAACAATCTATTTCATAGGATTTGTTTATTTGCTAATGCTTTCATGGTCACATTCTTTATTATTGCTAGGCACTTCACCACCTACCAATCAGCAAAGAAAAACACACTGTTGTAGGTCTAGCGAATCAGGCACCTTGTTTCAATGCTTTAGAAGTGACACATGGATTTCCTTCATTACATTAAAATCTCATAAGAAAAATCTCCATAGATTTGGGCAATACATTAGACTTTGAGGCTCTCCAGTAGATTGGCTTTGATACCATATTAACTTTATTGAACAAGCCGCTGAATATTACATTGCATAGAGGCTTGTTAAATAAGCCCAATAAAATGAACTACTTCCTAAAACTGAGGAACAACCTCATAACAAGTAAATCTCTAATGAACAACAATGTGATGTCCCCATCCTAGTCAGCGTAACTGGTTATGTGGTTAGCCTATCATTTCGATCCTCGCAGGCTGATAGTTGTGTGCAGAGGATCATCTGAGGCAGTTACTCAGTGTTCTGTAGCTTCAGTGTTGCAGTTGTTTCAGGTTGGGCCTTCGCAGAATCCTTCAGAGTGGTTTTTCAGAGACTTTCTATTTTTAGAAAGTCGGACAGGCGGAAGCTGCTATTTTGGGCAGGGCACCTGGTTCAACTGGTTAGCTCAGAGTCGACCCAGTTCTTCAACTTGATGGTCAGATGGAGAAATAAGGAGTATTTAATGATTATTGAATATTTAATATTTTGACTTTATATTAAAGTCACTTTATTAATATATTTAAATATTAATAATTAAATGGAATATTATAAAGTATTTTTAATACTTTATAATAAAGTGATATATTTGACATAATGAATAATTATTATTCATTAATGAGACGTCATTTAATTATTATTTCTCTCCTAAGTTAAAAAGGATGAATTTGATCATTTTATTTAAATGATTATTAAAAGGTGAGCTTGGGTCGAATTTTTGCAAGGAACTATATATTCACAGGAAAGACAAATCGAACCATTATGATATGTTATTCAAATTTGTCTTGTATTTGCTCTGAGCATTGGAGTTTGCAAAACCTAGGGTTTCAGCAGACGAATCGATTTTGGAGAACGATACCTCTTTAGAATCTGGCATACTGAGACTGTGCAATACCAGTTGAAGATTGTCCACTGGGTAGCTTCATTCAGAAGTTGCAGTTGATCATATTGAATCGATTTTAGGAAGGAGATCCAGAGTTATTACACCAGTTAATAGGGGCGACCTATCAGAGATTACTTTCACAGAGATCTGGCATCTTTATTTGAGCCATACTATATTCTTTATTGCTGCTACTGTACAGGCCGTACAAATCTGTACCTTCAGGGCCGTACCTCTCTTTCAGGAAGAAACGACTTTACCTTTCAGTCTCTGGCAGAGGGTTTCAGTGCGCCTTGGATATCTGGAGACTTTGCAAAGCTTTCAGAGTTCAGAGTGTCATTTGTTCATCCAGCCGTACCATTCTATTTGTATTCTGGCGCCTGCAAGAAGAAATCAGGTTCCTTCGTAATAAATTAGTATTTCATTCATATATTATTGTTTGCTATTGTAAATGCTCTGGAAATGAAATAAAATGATGCGCCTATGACTTCTGAGTAAAATCTACGCCCATTTCATGTTCTATGATTTATTTTGAATTTTTAAGCAATATTAGAGTAAATCGCAGCTCCTTGTATTTTCTCAAAAACCTATCAAAAACATCAAAAAAACACAAAACTTGCAAAATCAATATTCACAGTTAGGGTTTTCAGGGTTGAGAATCACCAGGATTCTTACAAACAATGTGCTAATGATAGTACAAGAACAACCAAATTAAGAAAACAAAAAGCTATACCTATACAATACTAACAACATACATCCATTGTAGATATTATTACTATGACAAAGCTATATTAATCTAATAAAGGGTTTGAGGACGAGATACAATTTTATCTTAATCTTTTTTTGTGACTCCTAAGTGTAGGTTTAACTACACTTATATGTACAATACATTTAGAGATATGAAGATGTCCTCAAATACCGTTGGTGCATTATGTTATTTTCTTGCATTTAGTTAATTACCTTATTGCATATTATGCACCTAGGATAGGATAAACTTGCTTAGATAGGTATCTACTTAGGTAGGTTGTATTTGCATCATGTGACTAGTACTTTTTCTTGTTTAAATCCTAATTAAAAAAAAAATTATACTTCTGGTTTGCTGATTTTTTCCCCAAAAGACTTTTGCTGCTATGGGTTTGTTTAGCATATACATGATATTTGGTAATCTGAACTTAATTCTTGCTTTAGACTGCATATATATATCTATGTTTATGATTTATATAGTTTTTTATGTATAATGTAACCAAAATTTACCCAACCCCCAATTTTTTTTGTTTTTATGGCATATTATACCCTCATTATTCAATTCCAATTTTGGCAACTTAGTAATTTTTTGTCACTTAGATTTGAAAAGAAGGGAACATAGATTTGTGTTTGAAGTATTTAAGAAGCACAAAGAAATACTGAGGGGGGTGGTTGAATTAGTATTTCAAACCATTTTTTAAAACCTATGAATGCATAAAACCATATAAAGCATATGGAGAACAACCACAAGACACAAGCACCAAATTTATCAGGGAAAACCCTTTCGCGTAAAAAACCACGGCACCAAATAGCTTCCATAAACAAGAATGGGCTACAACCCAGATTACAAAAAGGAGAGCACCAACTCCCCAAACAGACTGAAGCACCAACTTCAGAAAAATAAACTCAATGTCAAAAGAAATTCCGATGGTATGCAAGAAGAAAACTTTGCTCCACAAATCGCAGCTTATGCATATCCCCTGTTGAATGAAGATGCCGACTAAACCATTTTCACTTCGAATTTACTCACCCAACATATTCATAGACTTGAACACACTCACTGCAACAGATTTTTTAAAAACAAAAAAACTTCTAGCTGTAACTTCTGCCCAGAATGTATTTTTTTACAAGGCAGATTGAAAATCTGAATCCAAAAACATCACCTGCAACCAAAGTAACTCCAAAAACTATTGAAAGCAAAATTCTGGGTGAATAAAATCAGCTGCCCTCAACAATAGAAGTCAGAGAAATAGAAATATTAAACTCTGCAAACTTATAATTAGCCGCCCAGTATCTTGAAGTCATCGCACAAAAAAATAGGCATGAAGAAGATTATCTCTCTGTCACAAATAGAATGAAGACATGACTCACGCCACAGCAAACACTCAGTCTCAATATTTCTGAGCAGCAATCAGCATTAATTTCTGAGTGACATTTTTTGATAGCCGTCAGAAAATAAATTCATACCAAATTTCATGGTATCTGAAATATAGAGTATAAAAGCTCACGCACTGGGTCAGACATATTTTCACATTAAAATCTGTATAGAAAGGCACGGTATCCACTATATGCTCATGCTTTCAAAACATACCTCACACAAGGCGCTATACATAATATTACTCACCATGCTTAGCTCGATTCCAAAAATTCAACCATTAATATTTTGCGATAGTATGATCTACTAATTAAATCAATGTCACATAACCTTTTTATCGCCCAGTTCACCCATTTAATGTAATGATGTCTTCTGAAGATATCATAGCCGACATGACTCCCATATTCAAAAACCATTACATACCTTAAAAGGCCCGATAACTTGCATAATTGGTTTTCCAAAGATAGCTCCACACATCACACGATGCCAAAATTAACATTACTCATACCTGTATAAGGTAAATGATGGCGGAGGACATTTGCAAATATAAAAACCATGATACCAATCACAAGTAAAAACGATTATTCTATTATGCTGACGAATTCCTTCTCACACCCATTCAAGTCGAATACTTCCAGAAATAGCCGCTCCTAGACAAAAATGTGAACTGCATAAAATTCACTGCTATACATAATGAGAGCCGCCCACAACATATTCGATATGCCTGTCACTGCACCAAATATAGAAGATGTAATTTCAATAAGAAAACTAACAGACCGCGCCAGGTGTGTAAAGAAATCGATACCAAGGAAACCACGCTGCCAAAAGGAAAAGCCGCCTCCACAAATACTCATTGAACCATCACATTTAAGAGGAAATCGTGCCAATGCATAAACATAAGCCTCCAAAAATATAATCCATTTTAAAAAACAAATTCTGACTTTTCAACAGCTGACAAATTGACAAGTAAGCTCACAAGAAGCTTAAGTAGACACATCAGCTGAAGTAGACACTCAACAAGCTCAGACAGACACCCAGGCAGCTCAAGTAGGCAACCAAGGAGCTCAAGCTGCTCAACCAAACATACAAGTAACTGAAGCAGGCAAGTAAAGAGCTCAAGCAGCTCAACCAAGCAAGTAGACACCTCAACCAAAAAGGCAACCAGCTCAATTAAACAGTAATGAATAATCAGCAACTTGACAAGCTCAAATAAACCTTGACATCAATGACAAAAATTCCAACAGTATTTAATACATGAAGAAGTGTCAATGGGTACAAATATTGGGGCTGTTTTGAGCTTGTAGAAGGAGCATTTTGTTTTCTCGAGAGTTATGACATTTACTTGACAAACACCATGCGCCATTATCTTATGTTTTTTCATTTAGCCTATATGATGGGTTAAGGTTGGTTCTCTCACTTGACAATGGAAGAATATAATCATTCATCTTGATGGTGGCCCACAAAGAGTGGCCTGAAATGTTGATTTCAAAATTTTTAGCACAATTTCTTTCCTAAGTCTCACTTGATAGTCATTATGATTTGAGGAAAATTTTCAGTCTCTAATATAACATTGTTCTATGGTTCTAACAAGGAAAAGAACAAAAGGATGATAATATGATGTAAGTAAAGAAATTTGTGCTTCCTACTGAAATATATGTGGGTAAATGTTATCTTTTGAGATTTGAATAAATCTTATTCTGCATTTAATATTTATGTATTTAGAGTATCATGACTGTTTCATTCATATTTATTATCACTTCTGTATTTTTGTAATGCAGATGATGATATGTACCATCGCAGAAATTGAAAGTGAAAGGCAACCTTTTGCATATCGTTATGAGCCTCAACTGGGAGAGGCTAGTACTGGAATTATGCAGACATTACAGTCCACAGCAGAATGGTTGGCAAGGTGCTGGTCTCATATACAATTAAAAGCAAGTTTTATCTGTTTTTCAAGTTTTCAGATGTATGCTATTATTTATCTTGAATATCTTGCTGTACTTATAGCATTGTTTAAATTTTAAATAAGTATGCATTTGCAGGGATATGGGATATACGGTCTACCAAGTAGAGGGTGCACCTACCATGCTTTATAGACCTTTTGTTAGTGTTTATTTTGGAGCAGCCTATTTGAAATGGCTATCGACTTACGATGGCAAGTAGGTATTTCATTTGTCTTGTTATTTTATTTAGGGCATTGAGCTTCTTGTGTGTGCCATTGTCATTTCTCGCATGATTTCTGGATGGAATGATTTTTGATGATTTATATATGAGAAAAAGGGTATCATTTTGTCTCTATTGGTGCTACAGTGAAATTATTCAGTATGATAGCCTTTATTGTTTGCTCTGAAGTTATGGTTGACAGCTTGCACCTTTTGTATCTGGGCTCTTTTTAATATTGCCAATTATTAATTGCTTTGTTAATGATGCGTGGGGCAGGAAGAGAAGTGAAGAATTCATGGTTCGTGCCTATAATGGTGGTCCAAAGAGAGCAAATCACAAGTCAACCTTGGAATATTGGAAGCGATACCAATTGGTTAAACAAAGTCTTCCAGAGGAAATGTTTGTCCTCTACCTTGAAATTATTGTGAAAACTATTTTTGAGAATGTTAGAGTGCTTGCGAATGTTGAACATGCATGTAAACATATAGTGCTTTGTTAATTCAAAATATGTTTTTGGATGAATATTTATCTTCAAATTATTGTTGGACTTACTTAGATAGTGGTTTGAGGTTCATGTATGCCATAACTGCAATTTTTTCCCTCAGGTATGGGTATGGGTTTGTATATATATCTATATAATTTAAATTTATATATATTTTAAATTCTAAAAATAAGTAATACTCATAAATTCAATGTTCATAATTGACATTAAACAAAATAATAGAATATTTAAATACCTCATAACTTGCAACAAAGATACTCATGAATTGAAATTCAATGATTCATACTTAAGTCATTTGTCAAAGACTCAAATGTCAATACAAAATGAAAATCACAATCAATATTCAATAATCTTAATATGGCTCTTCGATGTCTTCTTTGAGAGCATGGTAGTCAACATTAGATCCAATTTCATTTGTACCACAATTAGTTGTTGTGCGACTCCCACTACCTACGTCATATGTAGAAGTTGACTCATTGATAGAGACTTGGGCAAGTTGTGCAAAGTAGCATCTATGTCAATACACTTAGGAGTTGGATCCCAATTTCTTGTTACCCACTCGCTGTAATTGTCTTATATGACAAAAGATGCAAGTTTGAGTGCACTGTTGTACCCCAAAATTAAAATTTTTGTTACACTTAGACGTTTTGAAGTAATGAGTAAAAGTCTTGTTAAAATAGTCAAATAGGTCAAAATTTGGGTGTGTAGGTCTTGCATGAGGGGTTAAAACGCAAAATTTTCAAAATCTAACAATTTGGGTGTGCTAAAAGCATCTGAATCTACAAAACCCAGATCTCAGTTTTTCATCCCTAAATTTTAGGAAAACTGCTATTTTTAGAAATTTTCTAAAATTAGTAATGTTTTCTAGGTTTTTTTGGGTTTTCTTGGAAATGGATACTGGCAAAACTTTTTAAAAATAGAAAGTTGGTCCGACAGAGTCCAAACTGATTTTGATTGGCTCAAATTACGTCCATATCAGGGTGGTGCAGTCAGAATCTCAAAATGGTTAGTTTTTCCCTACTGGGTCTATTTTGCTTTTTTAGAAGCATATATGGAGCTCCGAAGTCATTAATGGAGGTCAGCCGGCTACCAGGTGTCAGATTCAACACTCAAATGTTCAACAGAAGGTGAGTTCTCAAGCTTGCACGATGAACAAAGAAGATTGAAAAATGATGAAAATTTTCTAACACTGCCAGACTTGGGCGCCCTAGGTGAAGAGGGGCGCCCATCTTTTTAGGGCACTAGATGATGGAATTAGGGTTTACACTTCTAATCAAACCTGCTCAGTTCTTTGCCAGCTTTGCAACAAATTCAACGGTGTAGTCATTAGGCGATCCAGTCATCTGGAATTCAGTGCTAAACAGGAGGTATCCACATAGAAGTCAAAGTGAAGAATTTGAAAATTATCAAAAAATTGACTAAGTCTGGGAATTTTCGGCGCCCCTGGTGAAGAAGGGCGCCCGAATTTTTGAGGCACCTAATCTAGTAGTCAAGGTTTGAAAATATGCTCAATCTCTTAAATGTTTAGCCAGCTTCGACGTGCCTGTCTTCGTCAGATCATTTGACTGGCCATCTTCTGGAAAATTCAAATTGAAGTCAAAGGTACGGAACGAAGGTTTCAGACTTGAAGTTGAAAGACAGTTAAAAATGGCCAAGTCTGGTGGGTTTGGGCGCCCCAGGTGAAGAAGGGTGCCTAAGTTTTCAAGGGGCTAAACTGAGGAATTTGTAGACGTGTATCTAACATGATTTCTTCACGATTGATCCAGCTTTCCAACGAGATACTCAACACGTCAATCAGATGTCGCAGTCACCAGATATAAAGCACCGAACAGAGGGTCTGACGAAGGCTAAGAACCAAGATTCAGAAGCAAACACAAAGAAGTGAAAAATAAACTAAGTCTGGTGAACTTGGGCACCCCCAGCTAAGATGGGCGCCCAAGCTTTTGAGGGTCCAAAATTCATCGTTTGACGAAATTCATCTTAGAAGACCCCTCCTAATTCTTCATTAGCTTCGCGATGAGCATAATCATTAGTTGATCCGACGCCCGAGTCACCAAATTCAACGAGATCATCTATGAAAGAGGAGTTAATGCAGAAATTGAAGATCATGAAAAATGGCTAACACTGTGAAAGTTCAGAGCCCCTGGAAGGAAAGGGCTCCCATGAATTCGAAGGTCCAAACGAAGTTTTTCACTAGAGGTGCCTCTAGAACAACCTTTTTAGAATCAGTCTGGCTTCGTCGTGAAACCTTCAACTCGCCCATTAGATCATTCTGCAAACGGGAAATCAGAGGCGAAGTAGGGGGTCAAAATGAAGAAAAGTTGAAAATATCAAAAAATTGACTAACACTGGATAAAGTGGCACCCTTGGTGAAGAAGGGCGCCCATCTTCTCATGCCTTAGAAAATTTTTCGGAGATTTTTAAAGTTTTCAAAATTGCAAGTGAAGGATGGTGTCCAAGTTCAATGAAACTAAGATTTTAGGGTTTTGGAAATAAAAGCAGAAGAAAGCAAAACCTAATTTAGGCTTTAAGTCTATTTAACATCTTTCTTTCATGTAATTTTCATTATTTTTTTGTAGGTAGCATACAGAGGAGAAAGTTGGAGCAGCAAGTTTGAAGAATTTTTATGATCCAAGAATTCATATTTGCTGGTTTTTCATCAGATTTTTCAGATCAACAAGCATAAACCCTTGTTTTTTCATGCTTTTTCTTCCAGAAGATCAAATTTTTCAAGGAAAAGGCTAAGGTTTTCAAATTTTCAATCATCTGGGTCTTTTCACTTCATTCTTTTGAAGAAATTTTCAACAACTTCATCAAGTTGCAGCAGTTGCTTTTATTTTGCATGTCAGTAAAAACCTCAGTGCATTCAGTTTTCAACCATCTGGGTCCTTTTCAATCAGTTTTCTGAAGAAAATCCATATCACAACTTTTTTCAAGAAAGTTTCAAATTCTAGGGTTGGCTGCTTTTTCGATCAGCCATCAGTATTTTGCAAATCCAATCAACTGGGTTCGTTTCTAATCATATTCTAAACAAAGCCCAGGTGCTAGCTTTTTTCATGAAAATTTGAAGAAATTAGGGTGTGCTGCTTTTTTAGTTAAAAGTCAAAATTTTCAAAAACGGACGATTTGGGTTGTCTTGCAACAAAATTCTGAGCAAAACCCATATCTCATAAATGTTTCAAATATTTTGTTTGTTGGAGCAAGAAAATCAGCATTGTAAAAATAGAAATTGCTCAAAACTTGTCAGAACCTAGGTGAGTTTACAGTTGTTCTTCAAGTTTTTTGAAATGGAGTACACTCCTAATGTTTTCAATACTGGATCAGCTCTTTATCATGATTACATCAAAACAACTGAGACAAATTTGCATCATATCAAGCCGGTGTTCGATCTACATGCTTTGGAGAGCGCAGGCAACACTTTAATCAGGAACCTGGGACACTCTAGACTCCTCGCAGCAGCGTCAATTCCTATATCAGTTCAGAGTCTTGAGTTCGTAATCACTTGCATCAAGCATTACAACTCAAACACTAGGGAGATCTAGTCAGCTGATGGTAGATTAATTTGCAGTCTGAATCCTGATGTGATCGAGAAGTGCTTTTCCATTCCCCCATGGCCTGAAAGTGTCACTATCTCAAAGGGCGAATGTGAATGAATATGGGAGATGCACAAAGACAAATACAGTAAGAAGATTGCATAGAGATGGATGAAAGAAAAGCATAAGTCTTTGCCGAAGAATGTCGGGTGAGGAGAGTTTAAGGATGAGATTGCTATCATTATCACCTTGCTCAACAGGGTCATTAAGGTTCGCAGTTGTAATCCAGTTGGCGGAAGGATAGGTCATATTTCAATGATGTTAGCAAAGTTCGATAAAGCGGCCAATGAGGTTGAAGATTTCTTTAGGTCAGTTCCAAATGCTGAAGATATTCTTGAAAAGCAGTGTTTTGCTATTGATGGCATAGATGCACCGAACCAGGACACAGTTTCTAATTTTTTAGCTGATGTGATCGAGCTTTAAAACAACTTTCTTCTAAAAGCTTTCTTTCTCGCTTTCTTTCTATTCTTGGAATAATTCTTATCCATTCTTTGAGAAGAGAAAGAAGATAAAATGTAATAGTTGGCAGTCCCAGCTTTTTCTGCTTTCTTAGATGTTAGGGGTTATCTTCTTCTAGATTTAGTAATACAGCTTAGTTGGCAGTCCCAACTTTTTCTGCTTTCTTAGATGTTAGGGGTTATCTTCTTCTAGATTTAGTAATAAAGCTTACTTGTTGAGCAAGCCCTAGATTGTGAAAGCAAGGAGATTTTAGGGTTCCCTACTCCTCTTCTCATCTATAAATAAAAGCATTTGCTTATTAGTTTTTCTTAACCGTGCTAGTGAGAACAAAATGCTGAGCCTATTGTGCCTTCTATTTGTTACTCGAGTATTGTTCAATTGTGTTGTGATAGCAAATTGTTGAGCCTCTTTAGCCAACAAGGAGTGAGTGTGATTGTTGTTTCTATTGTGTAAGAATAAGATTGCAAGCCTCTTTAGCTGCAATTTCTTGTTCAAGGCATGTTAGAAGTGAGTTTTGTTCTAGAAATTTGAGTAATAAAATCATGAGCCTCCTTTGCCTTGGTCGAAAATCTCAGATTTCCGTTATTTATGTTCTACTTTTATGATCTTGATTTCAGCATACATTGAAGTGTGTAGATGTTTGTTGAGAAAATTTTTATTGAAGTACTTTGTTAGAAATCGAACCTTGTTAATTTCTAGTTTCCCTTGCTCTGCATTTTACTTGTGAAATTGGAAACGTCTTTAGCTTAAGTTAGTCGTAGTTGAACTTCTTAAATCAGAAAATCTCAGCTGCGGCGTTTTTGTTTAATAAACCTTGTGCTCTAAGCTGATCAAAAAGATAGGCAACTTAGTTTTAGTTTACTTTCTTTCAAACACCATCAGCAAGAGGGAGCTTCCCCTCCTAATTTGAAGAGCAGTTTATCTGTGCATAGCTGTCCGTTTTCAAATTCACATTCCAGAGGTGCGAATTTAAACGCCAACATGCACAAAAACCAAATCCTTAGCATTTTTTTTTATACCCAATCTGATGCATTTAACTGAGTGGATAAAGGATTATGTACTCCAATTCCGCTCAACTGAAGAAGAACTTGCAACCTATTGAATTTATATACAACATTTACAATTAAAAAACATACATTATAATATATACTAGCAAAAGAAAAATGAAGAAGTTAAAAATTTAAAAAATAAAAAGATACATGCTTGAGATAGGACTTTTATTGGAAGAGGGTGTAGGTAAACAAAGGCTTGGCCATGTAGGTACCACCATTTGTGAGCGTCTTTACTGCACTTGTCTCAAAGAGTACAATCATCATGATATTTTGAAGATATGAAATGACCAAACTTAGACAAAACAATACTTTCTACATCTACATTTGGGAATATTCTTTTGAATGCATTCTTGTAGCCAATAGCAACATCTTCATTTCCATATGATACCACCTTCCTTGGCAAGGAAATTGTCTCTTTGCCATAATACTTTGGGGACAAAACAAATGCTAGGAGATGCAAGGACATGGTCATCTTGTTCCAACTATCAACAATAATCCTTTGCACTTTTTTGAAAAATGCTTCTGTTGGGTCATGCTCCTTGGCTTTTATTATGGTCCTTACTTTTTCAAACATGTAGTCTATGCCATAAAAAATCTAATGCTGATGTAGGAGATTTGTTGATCAAAGAGCACGCAATGGCAACAGCTTCAGCCCAAAATTTTTGTTCAAGATCAACTCCACTCAACATACTCTTTGCCCTCTCCATTAATGTCCTATTCATCCTCTCCGCAACTCCATTTTGCTGAGGGGTGTATGGAGTTGTCATATGCCTCTCAATCCTGTGCTCTTTACGGAACTTGTTGAATTCTGCCAAACAAAACTCACCAAATGAATACAACTCCACAAGAGAAGATGGATGCGTAGGATTGCAACATGGCAAGAATCCAATGCTTGCATGCTTGTTTTGAGTCTCCTTGACATGCACAACACTTGCATGTAGTCCACTGTCATAGTTGGGACCCACCTGATTTGTTTTTCCTATTTCCAATGGCCATCTCCTCATGCATAGGACCGCCTCAACATGCAATGCACTTGTATGTATGCAAACATCTTGCATGCATAGGTGCCTCAATCACATGGTGCACACCTGTCATAGTTTGTCATACATAACTCTTCCACAGTCATAACTTGTCATAGCAACTTGCCATAACATGTCATAGAGTGAACTCTTACAACTTATGACACATGCCAGCAAATTAGCCTCCAATGAGGTCCACTAAGTGGGATGCCTACTTCCACATATGTAGTATACATGTCATATAGTCATTTCCATGTAGGATGCCATCTCAACTGGTAGGTCCCACAATATGACTTGACATTAGTAGGCAATAAACATTAGCATACAACAAATAAATAGTCACCAAATTAAATGCTAGGACTTGCAAAGGTTAAGACACCCTAATCCCAACATAGGGGAGGAGTTAAATGAGGTCACGTGTCTAAAACAAGACTCTAGTTAGGAGACCAAGAGTATCATTATCTATTACCAGGAAGAGGGTAATGTATGATCTAAAAATGCTCATTTTTGATGATTATATCAAAGGCTAAGGGGCTGTGCTGGGCAATCCTGTGGGGAACTCAGGCAAAAAGAAAATCTAGTATTGTGCTTCTGCTTCCATGACTTGAGCTGCACATGAAGGGAAGGCCCAGATGCTGGAACAAAGTTGATCTACTCTTTGTAGAATAAATAAGTCTTAGGGATTGGGGGACACTTTGGTGCTTTGGCACCTTATCAGAGGATACATAATTATATCAGAATGTAGTATGCTTTGCAGCTATAAAACAATTAGTAATGAGATTAGAAGGAAATCAAGGATCTAACAAATAAGGGAGTCAAAACTTGGTTCTTTCGACATATTATTGTACCATATCTTAGTATTTAATAGTTTGTTATTTTGTTTGTAAGGTTCTAGCTTCTTAAGGACTATTTATACTTTAGTATTCAATATTTTGTTTTAATTGCATCTTAAATACTATCTATATTAACTTTTGATTCATTGTTTTGTCTCTTTATCTTGACAGTGATATGCAACTTATGGAGATTAACTCATCAGCTAATGTATCTGGTTCTTTGGCACATGCCTCATTTGTTTCAGGTAAAACGTATTAGTGTGTCAGTGGTTGCAGATAAAATGTAAATGTTTTGCTGTATGAAATCAAATTCATGTTTTTTTGTAGGAGGGGATATAAACACTCAACAGTATGAGATGATCAAAATGTCTTTTTTAGGTCACAGTAAATAATTACTTGATATTTTTGCTTTCTTTTGTCTAGCTTAGGATTTTTATGTAGGACATGTTAGTTACTGTGCCTTTCTTCCTCGATTATTATGTCATGATCAGGCCTATGCATTAGGATGATATTTTAGACTAGGCAAACTTTGACATGGGATGCCTTAACCAGGTTATCTACTGCATCACAAGTTCATGTTTATTATTCCCCTAATTACTTTTGATATAATCTGAACTCTGAAGAATTGTAAGGGAATTCTAGGTACTAGGTATGCTAGAGAATTTATCTTGTTTCCTAGGGCTTCTTTTTTATTTTAATTGCTGTTGTTGGTTGATATTTCTATAGCCCTTGAGACTGAAAGTAGACTTCAAGAGGCTTTTCTTTTCATTAGAAGCTATCAGTTTTTTGCATTTTGTTAGGGTTTTCTTTCAAGGACATTAATTATCCTGACTATTTTTCTTGAAAAATGGTTTGCAGTTGCTAGTGAGTGGACTTATTGGGATGATAAAGTGTCACTAGAAGACATGGTAGAGATGTGGAGACACCCAGATGTTCGAAATGAGTGGATTAGGCATGGAGAAAAAGAGGGAATGGTGCGCTTTTCTCGAGATTCGGATAAGAGGTCTTATTTGACAACAACAGAACTTAAGGTATAGTTTGTTATTAAATTCAGATTACTCAAGTTATAAAATAATCTTTCATTTTATATTGTTTTGATTGCAAATTTAGCATTTCAAAGTCCCATTAGAAGTGGCAAGATGGTAAATAACAATTCTTTGATAAGGTTTTTAACATCCATTGTGATGCAACTTTTGTTTTAATTGTTTATGTTAGCCTCTTTCTTTCCTATTCTTTATGGCAATTATTAGTATAATATCTTTCTATTTGTTTAGTTAATGGTCATCTAGTCATGTTTAGTTAGTTTAGGATAGTTTCTGATTTTGTTTTCTGTTAATGTTTGTTTCTTTTAGAAACGTCTTTGTAAATCTATATAAGGAAATTTTATTCCTTTGTTTAATACATAACGTTGATTGTTTGAACATGGTATCAGAGCTGGTTTGAGCTTGTCTCCCTCATGGGAGGCCTTAGGATTTTGGGAAGGCCTGCTAAAGTAGGGTTTCTAAAAATTGCGAGCTAGGGTTCGTGGTTCTGTTTTTCAGAAGTTTGTTTTCTTCCAGAATTTCTAGGGTTTTCTGGGCATTTTTTAAAAGCAACACGTTTTCTGCAAGAACAAAACTTGTGACTCTATTTTTCTGGACGTGATTTGAGAGATTTCTCCTTTATTGGGCGTTTTCTAGTGCTTCTGATCATATTTGTTCTCACGTGAAGGCCTCTGCGCACGATTTTTTTCATAGTTCATGTCTTGTTTTCTTCTTGACATGGCTCTTGTGCGACCTGCAACAATTTTTTCTGTGATATTGGTTTGACAATATCTTCTGCCTAAATTTCTTCTATCCACGTATCTTGTTGTAAGAATGTGTCTTAGACTCTGTGGTGCTTTTCTAGAAATTGATGTCCCGAGTTTTTAATAATTTTTTGTCCCTTCCAAAAATCTGTCTTGTGGGTTTTTTTAATAATATTTTCTCCTTAAAAAAGAAAAAATTCTAATGGGTTTTCATAATTTTGACCCTTCAAAAATTTTGTTTGGTTTTTTGATTTTTTTTTTTTGCCATGAAAAAGTCATGGGAGGGTTTATAATTTTTTCCTAAAAAAATTAAGGGTTTGCTCCTATATGCCCTAGTTAGGGATTTCGCAGTTCGAGAGGGCTCTTTGGTTTTTGGAAAGGTTTTACCCTTTTTCCTTAAAATCAATGTTATGTATGTTGGTCCGTGTTTCGGATTTTGTGCCAACTACCTGTTTGGTTTTTTTCGATTTTATCCTCAAAGTTTGTTTTCGGGCTTCTTTAATTCATAGAGTTGTGGGAGATTCCTTTGTGGGTTTTTACCTTTTTTTTCCAAAAAAAATGATGCTTTGTAAACATTAGTTTCAAGGTTTTGTGATTTTTTCCTTAAAAATCGTGGTTTGTTATAGTCTGTTTTGGTTGCACCTAGAGTTGTTGGGGTGGACATCTGCACAACTGACTTCTTGTAGTCTGTTCTAGAGTGTCATGCTCATTTGCAAAAGTTTGGAGGATTTGCCAATTTTTCCTCAAAATCGTGGCAGCTGTTCTTGATGTGTCTTTGGTTCCAAGGAGAGACAATTCTATTACCCAACATCAGGTTGGATGTTTTGTGATCAGTTTTGGTCATTTCCAAAAGTTCTGCAATTTCTGGAAGGGTTGGTGGCAGACTCATCTCAAGTGGCAGAGTTAGTGGCAGGCTCTTGTCTTTTGTTGCAAAAGTGTTTTGAGAAGAAGGGGTAGCCTTCTCTGTTATTTCTTTGGGTAGTTAGAACAATGACCATTAAGGGAGGGTATTAGTATAATATCTTTCTATTTGTTTAGTTAATGGTTATCTAGTCGTATTTAGTTAGTTTAGGATAGTTTCTAATTTCGTCTTCTCTTATCATTTGTTTCTTTTAGAAACATCTTTGTAAATTTATATAAGGAACTTTCGTTCCTCTGTTTAATACATAACATCGATTATTTGAACAACAATGAACTTAAAATTCTGGCATCATTTAAATCTTGTAATACATCGAGCTTCGCAATTCCCCATAATCAAATGAACTATAAACTTTTTATGACCAGCTAAAAATTTAAAAGACAGGGATAACATAATAGGTAGTCACAAACATATAATGAGCATCCAAAGACCAAAATGACCTCTTACACTAACAATTACAGTAATCCAAAGGTTGTAATGTCCCTTGTAGAGTGTACTTTGAATTTTGCCTTCAACCTTAAAGATATCCAAGAATTAATGTTTTTAAGATAGGGTAAGAGTGATGCACTTTCGTTCTATTTAAAGAGCCACTGTTTATCACTAATATATTGATATGTTTATGATATGAATTCTTGAATTAAGAAATCTGATTTGAATATTATTTCAATAATGGCAATATGCCAAATAAATATAACGCTGTTTCTGATATGTTAATTTTAAACCATGCATTGCTTATGCGAGAGTTTAGGCCTCTATTATATTGCTGTTTTTGAAGTTATATTTATATTCATGCAATGGCTGTTTGTGGTCTCTTAAAGAGCACTCAATCAGGAATGTTAAATATATAATTCTACCATGTTCGATGAACTTCACAAATCTTATTAACCTTTTATATCTTCATGTCCCCAAGATTAGAGACATCTCTTCAATTCTGAACAGTGATGTCCCTTCGAACTAGCATGACTTTCTTATTGTCCTTTCAAAACTAATCGTTGCCTTTGAGTTTAGATGTCTCTTTGGCTTTATTGCATTGATCCATTTAATCTTTGTCTTTAAGGACTTTAATTAATTAATCATGCATTTGATCGAATGTATCCTTGAACAACGATATCTTTATTAATGTTCTTTGCATCAATAGTGCTGCAAATAAAGGTATCATACAAATTCGCTACAAGCAATAGTGTAATGTCCCCTTCTTAGTAGTAAGCAGTGCAATGGCCCGTCAGCCTATTCTGGAGGCCCGTAGGCTCGTCGGAGGTAAAATTAGGGTTTCTAGTTGTTTGGTTTTTGGCATTTTCAGGGGTTTGCATGTTGGAGTTTTGAAAATTGGTTTGTGGATTCTTTCTGGGTTTTCAGAGAGCTTCGCAATGATATGACATGCAAATGCAATTGGAAACTTTTTTGAATTTACCTTTTTTAGTAAGTTCTATTTTTGGCAATGCTGGGGTTGGCAACAGTTCAATGTGCTCTTCTATTTCTGACAATGTAGTGAGTATAATTGGTTTTGGCTTTTTGAGGTGCATTTTGGAGAAATGAATTCTTTTTTAAGTCATTAATGTTATATTTTCATATTGGCCCCTTTGGCCTAGCATGATGATTCGAAGTTGTTTTAAAATATGGCTCTTAAGGGTGGATGCCTCATTGAGGAGGATTTTAATATTTTAAATGTTATTATGTCCCCTTGAGACTAGGACGCCTAGGGATGAGGGTGAATTAAGTTTTTTAAAAATTAAAATATTTCAAAGGAGAATTGGGCGTCCCTTTTGGAGGGAAAAAAAGGAAGCTGAAAAGTCACCTCAAATTCTATATAAGTAGGCCTTTGCTCATTCATTTGGGTATTTGTTGTTTATCATATCAAATTGTCACTGAATTGGTTTCAGGCTTATGGCTTTGAGGAATGAATACCTCCTAACAAGAATTCAGTTTTGTGTTTGAAAGATAACACCTAGCTGATAGTGTGACTGCTTCTCATTCAGAGATTGCAGATTGAGCATCATTGATATTAGTTTCTAAAGTTATTTCTGATTTTTACGTTGCTGGTTCATGTATGGCTGAAGGAGATTTTCAATCATAGATCATTGTGTGATTTAGTTTTGCTTTTGGGTATTTGCTCCATTGGTTTCTATGCTTGAGTCAACTCTAATTGCAAATTTGCAGATTTTACGAGCAAGTATCTATTTTTCTAGACAAGGTCGACTTCTTCTTGAGGCCAGCCCTTCTCCATGCTTGTCTTGGAATTTGTGCTGGGCTTTGGCAACCTTTTTGCATCATTAATTCTGTTGTAGTTGAGTCGTTTGGGATAGACAATTAGCTTGTTTTCAGTTTGGAGTGCATTGGTGATGTCTTGAGTGAGATTCGAGCTTTCAAGTGGAGTAATTGCTTGCTGGTCTGAGTATACATATTGCTGGTTTTTCATATCAGACCTGGTTATTGTCATTTCATGCTATATTTCTTGGGTGTTCTTATTCACATTTGTAATTGGAGATATTGTGCAATCTTTGTATTGAAGTTAGAGCAAATTTCATTGATAAATCATTATAAAAAACACATTATAATAGTTGGTTTCAATAGTACTAAATCAACCTCTTTATCTTTGGCATATTTCATTTTGTATTTCATACTCCCGTTGAATAAGTGGTCGAGTTTCCTTAATTTCAGTTTGCTATTCCTGCTAAATAAGTGGTTGAGTTTTTAGTTTAAATAATTGTAATAATTTCCCCCCACTGAATAAGTGGTAGAGCGGAATTCATGGTTGGTTTACCACCTACACTTTCATTTCTAGCATTGTAATTTCAGTTCAGTTTATTGTTAACGATCCCTGACACCAGATTCTATCACTTCGCCCACATTGGGATCTTGGTGAACATTCTTGCTGAGGGTTACTTTCCAAGCTGATTATCTTTGGAGCTAATGCTAATAAATGGTGTTTGTGTTGGACTTGTTTTGAAAAAATTGGGAAAAAACTAAGGGAGATATTTTAGTGGTATCAGAGCCCAAGATCCTGCTATCCTGTGAAAAGTAGAGTTTAGTTGTTAGATGAGTGACAAAGAAGTTAGATACTACACTAGAGGTCAGGCAAGAACTTAGTATTAGAATCCACCAGTTCTAGAGGCAGATACTTTTTTAGAGGTTTTGAGAGACATTGGTAAAGCAGTTGAGACCATGTCAGAAGATGCTAGACTTTCAATGGAAGAAAGGGAAGCTAGAGTTGAAAAGAAGTTTCATAATATGTTGGATGTGATGTCGAGCTTGTTAGCTTCTTGCAAGACCATACAATTAAACCAGGACAAAGGAAAAAGACAAAAAAATAGATGTTTGATCATCAACATTTGTAATGACCACCCCCAAATTGAATCCAATTTTTTTTCCAAACCAACACTTTGTATTTAATTGAAATTCAATGTATTTTGAATGTGTTATGGTATAGGATCATTCAAAGTGCAATTTGTGACAATATTGGTTCAACAAATAAATCCACAATGCATAGAGATATCATAGACATTTCAACAAACACTTTGCATGCATAAATATCCAGCAATAATACACTCAGCTGCCAGAAGAATGAGGTTACAATATAGTGAGCATATCAATCTAACTTGGAAGTCTTCATTAGATGTATTATAGAGAGATTATAGTTGTGTATCAAAATATTGCTTCAAAATTACATAACTTCTACAATGGTGACTATTGTCATACAAAACATTCAATTGTAGCATGCCAAAATTTAACTTGTAGCTGATTATACTCAGAAATATGCCTAAGGTCCACTCCAAACTGTTTGAAAACTGCCCCTAATAGAAAAGCTTACTGCTGTGACTTCAACTTTTTTTCTAACATTAAGTGCTTGGCATCCATAGTGCTGCATTGCACTTAAAAGACACCCTTACAATTGTGTTCCACCCTTTTAAACCTCAACAATCTCAATGTTGCAATCCCAATCTGCTCTTGTAAACACACTTATAAATCTTCTTCCAATCTGCACTAACAAATATAATATTTGGCACAAATCTCATTATATTTGTTTCAGCTGTGACAAGGGAATTTTACCATCAAACCCTCTAACCGGCAACATTCAACACACAACAATCTTTGTATGAAATTGCTCCAAACCTTCAACATTCAGCACAAGCATAGATTCTGAAGTAAATCTACCAGCAAACCTTTCTTGCATAAACTGTGACTCTGGATGAATCACATAGTATTAACTAGGGATGATCTTTCACATTAAGGCTAATCTTCTTTAAGAGGGTTTTCGTCCTCAAGAAGGTTGAGATGAACCAGGTTAATCCCTTAGAACCAACCACAAGGGTTTCACAAGAGGAAATAAAATAATTTGCATAATGCAAATGAGCTCACAAAACCTCCTCATATACTTTTCCCATCAAACTTTCTGGAAGATTCAATTTAAAAATCACTTTTTAATTAAAAACTCCTTTTTGCTCCAAAAGACACTTTTAGAAAAATAATGATAATATTTGATACGCAAGGCCCCAATATTATGCATCCATGATTTAAAACTTTTCATCCTCTTTCTGACGAGCTATTATACTAAGGTGTCTGTTAAATTATTTTAATAAAATTAAACAACCTTAGTAAAATAATTAAATTAAAGCCAACAATATACCCGAGTTGCAAAAACTATGAAAAACATCGAAATTGAAATTTGACTACACTGGAATGATACCAATGATGAATAATGAAAATTGGTCTTGACTAGGTGACTTACTATAAATAGACTCTCTCTCCAAGAATCTTGGAGTGTTGTCTTTAATCAAAAATGAATAAGTAGAAAAACATAGAACAATGAACAACTCATGAACAATAGAACACAAAATTTATCCTGGAAAAACCTTCCTTCTCGTGGGAGAAAAACCTAGCCACAATATATCACTTATATATTGAATAATGAGCAGCAACTTGCTTTTACAATGAGGCCAATCGATCTGATGATAAAATGAAGACACCTCTCTAGATGCCAATGCACACAACAATGTCTTCTTTGAATGTCGAACTCTTTGTATATGTCGATTTGTTGAAGATATCTATCAACTACAAAAATATGCAAACTTCTCTTGTGAATTGAATGAGTGATGAAATGAGTAGCGTCTCCTTTAAATACAAGTCAATATGTCTTCTCCAAACAAGGCGTCCTTTCACCTTTCAAGAAGTTGGCCTCTCAAAAGGTGGCGACCATTTAATTAAAGTTGGCTATCAAATTTAATGTGTGCGCCTCTTCACTTGGGATGCATTCAAATAAATAAGAAGCCTATGGCTTTATTTATTTGACCAACAATAAAATTGTGAGAAGGATTAGGCCCGAAGCTATAACATCAACATTCCTTCTTAGCTAGGGAGTAATCCTTCAAAGTATCCATGTCATGGAATCTCTCAACATGACACCCATAATGGCTACACTCATTTGTGGAAAAGAGTTCATCACAGAGTCACTCAACGTGATTTCCATCATGGCTGCACCCATGTATGGAAAGAACATGTGCACAAGTGCCCATCGTGGAGTCACTCAACGTGATGTCGTCATGGAGTCTCTCAACATGATGTCCACCATGGCTACTCTTAGAGGGTGGATAAACACAAGTACAAGGGAATCATCACGGAGTCTCTCAATGTGATGTTGTCATGGAGTCTCTCAACATGACATCCACCATGGCTACTCCTAGAGGGTGGAAAGAACCACATCTCCGTCTTAGAGATGGACAAGGGCTTTCACCTCAAATTTCTCCGTCTCAGAGAAAAATTGCATTAACAAGGGCTTTCACTTCAAATTTCTCCATCTAAGAGAAAAATGCATTAACAAGGGCTTTCACCTCAAATTTCTCCATCTCAAAGAGAAATGCATTAACAAGGGCTTTCACCTCATATTTCTCTGTCTCAGAGAAAAATGCATTAACAAGGGCTTTCACCTCAAATTTCTCCGTTTTAGAGAAAAATGCATTAACAAGAGCTTTCACCTCAAATTTCTCCGTCTCAAAGAAAAATCCATTAACAACAGATCTTCATGATGATGTGACTCCCTCTGAAGCTTCAAGTACTTGCATCAACCTTCTAATCTCCTTGTCCAAGATTGCCGGCAACGCTTGCCTTAGAGAAATGGTTTCCAACGCACACCTCTATAGAGAATTCAGGGCTGTCCTCTTCGATGTCATCCCAGATCACTCTATTTTGAATAGGTTTGCAGAGCTAACAATGTCAAATCCAGATTGACTGTCTTGTGCAATTTTGTTCTCATTTGCTGAAGAGGTCTCTCAAGGATTTAGCACCTGGCCTTGCAACATTGCAACCTTCACTTCTTCTCAGTGAGTCACAAAACTCTCTCTTGATCCTCGCCTCAGAGATTGCAAAGAATTCCTCTGGAAGTGAACTTCCCTCCATTGACTGATCTTAGAACCTTAATCCTTTTCTTGTACATGCTCTCAATTTGAGCCTTGAATCCTCAGATTTTAACTCCCTCTTCGAAGTAACTAATCACAATAATAATCTATAAAATTCTTTGTTGTTTAGTGTCTTCATCTTTCTCAATCTTCTTTGTTGATGCAAACTCTCCATCCAAGGATGATCCAACCTTGTGCTCTTGAGAGATGTGACACCAACTTAGTCTCATGGCTACAAGCTATGACTCCATGCTTGATCATTTCTCCAGTTGGTGTGACTTCCTCACATGATGCCTTAAGCTCTTCCTCTCTATGCAATCTCTCATCACCCTCTTGCTCCTTGATCCATCTTGGAAGCATTAGAGAGAGATTACTAATAGTTCAAACTACCCTGAAGAAATATCAATGCTAGTATTGTACATGATTCACTATCCCAATGTTATAGCATGAATTAATGACTACATAAAAAAAATTCATGAACATTATTCAAACATGAAATACTTACCTCATTTATAGATTTTGCTGCAGCCATTTTACTCTTCCTAACAACCATCATCTTCGCCCCGATGATGTGCCTGTATTTGTATGAAGCAAACACCTACAACTCCAGTATATTTCTACAGCTCTAGAATATTTCAACAAACTTAGTTATATTTCTTCCTCTAAGATTTCTACTACTTTTCCATCCCATAGCAGACCTTATACGGGTGAATTGTCTTTGATGCAAACACCACACTTAGGCTGTAATCTCAAAATCTAGTTATGTATCAATTGTCAAACAAGCCTAACGTCATCACCTTAGGAATCACATCTTCACTAGTGATAATCCGCTGCATTGGTGATATGCTAATCGATGGCCTGAAATCAGGACACTAAGCAACTCTTGTTATTTGGAAAATGCTCACAACCTGAGGTACTCAAGGATGCAATTCCTAGATCTAGTCGATCACAAACCTGATAACATGCTAGCCTCTTGTGTGAGCAATGGTAAGCCTACTTCGGTCATAATGATAATGGCGGTCTGGCTCATTTCCCAGTTGCTAGCGATGACACTTCTGGTGGCGGATGAAGGAGCAACGATTGTTAGTCTCCTGTGAAATAGCTATGGCTCCCCTTGAATGATTTCTTTTGGCAATTGCCCGCCTAGTATGAATGTCGTGGTTGCCCTATGTAGAATGCGATTTCTCTGCTTACACCAATCTGAACAAGTCTTGTCTTAAACCCGCTTTGATACCATGTTGTTTTTAATCAGAAATGAATAACCAGAAAAACACAAAACAATGAATAGCTCATGAACAATAGAACAACTCATGAACAATAGAACACATAATTTATCCTGGGAAAACCCTCCTTCTCGAGGGAGGAAAACCTAGCCACAACATATCACTTATATATTGAATAATGAGCAGCAAATTGCTTTTACAATGAGGCCAATCACAAAGGCCAATCTGATGATAAAATGAAGACACCTCTCTAGATGCCAATGCACACAACACTGTCTTCTTTGAATGTTGGACTCTTTTTATATGTTGATTTGTTGAAGATATCTATCAACTACAAAAATATGCGAACTTCTCTTGTGAATTGAATGAGTGATGAAATGAGCAGCATCTCCTTTAAATACAAGTCGATATGTCTTCTCCAAACAAGGCGTACTTTCACCTTTCAAGAAGTCGGCCTCTCAAAAGGTGGCAACCATTTAATTAAAGTCAACTATCAAATTTAATGTGTGCGCCTCTTCACTTGGGACGCATTCAAATAAATAAGAAGCCTATGGCTTTATTTATTTTGACCAACAATAAAATTGTGAGAAGTATTAGGCCCGAAGCTATAACATCAACATGGAGAACCCACCAAAAGCCGAAATTCACTTTGAAAAGTGGCACAGTAGTCCTCTAGACCAATTGAGCTCATTACCAACATAAAAAATTCTCTCATAAAAGGTTGACAGTCACTAAGAAAGTCGAAGCCAACTATAATACTCTAGTGACCAAAAGTGGGGACATTACTGTTCTCCTTCCCCAAAGATTGCTTGTCCTCAAGCAATGCCAAAACAACATCAAAAACACCTTATTGATTTGGATTGCAACTAAATGTGATCCTAGGGTCCTAAGTCAATCTTCAAAAAATCCCACCATGTTGTCGCTACATCACTCTGATTAAAACTAAAAATCCAGTTTTCCCAATCTTCACTCTTCTCTCCTATAAACCAGTAATGTAATCATCCTCAAAAATGGAATTGGGATACTTGTACAGGCTGAATTCTATACCATTAAAGATCTCCTGCCAAAGCATCTCGGTATGGACTACACTTGCAATCCCACTGTATGATATGAACTTGGGCAACAAGAAAAGTAATATACTCAACAAGAAAACATGGTACTTAACATATCCCATCATGGAATCCCAAAAATAATGCAGATCAGTCCCTGACAAGTGGTTGATGTAAAAAATGACAGCAGTGTCAAATCTGAAGATAGCCATCTTGGGATTGATTCCACTATCAAAAAATTGATAACACCTCATTAACACTTAATCTTCAATTGTCAAGAAGGCGGTCTCGAGCACATCAACTTACACAACCACTTGCAATCATAAAGCATCATTTGAAGATATATATACCAGCATCATGAAATGACTGTAGTGACCACTTGACAATGTGGAAGATAGAATTAATTGCACCATGCTTGAACCTGCTGCCATAAGACTTGCAAGTACTCAAAATCCATCTGCTCATTAATTGATGTTGCCAATATCAATGTGGTAATGCAGGGCAGCAGCTGTCATAATGAAATTCCCTTGAATGCATAGGAGATGTGAGCGTGGAAATGGCCAGGACTTCTCCAATGACCAAATCACCTCTACCATCCAACTCCAACCAAAGAATACACCATTATTGGGCTAGAAATGCTTGCCAAACCATTTGCATGCAAGGAACCAAAATCCTATGTAGGCTGATTGGAAGGTGGACAACGGTACCAACTTTGTAATCTTGCCCACAACCCCAATCTTCAGTCGTTACCTCACAACTAGAAATTTTACCTAGATCCCAAATCTTGTCATTATCACCAACCATAACCTTGAAATCAATAAGTGCTCCATCATCCAAGTCAAAAAGTGGATTAGCAAAAGAAAACTTAGCATCCATCACAAACAATGGATTGCCAATTAATTGAATGTTATCATTATCCTCATGTTCAACCCAATCCTCCTGCTGATCCAAACTTCCAGTTTCTGACTTCTTTGGGAAGTGCATTAGATCAAAATCTTTTTGAATGCTATCAAGCT
Organism: Sequoia sempervirens; assembly: GCA_007258455.2. Lineage (NCBI taxonomy): Eukaryota > Viridiplantae > Streptophyta > Pinopsida > Cupressales > Cupressaceae > Sequoia > Sequoia sempervirens. The sequence goes on from VDFB02331908.1 coordinate 229,825, forward strand.
CTTCAATTATCTGCTTGATTTCCTTGGCCCTTTCTTCATTCTCTTGTTCCCTAAACTGTTTGGCCACATCATATTGATTTTCTGCTTCAGTTAATGCTCTTTGGGTGTTGTTCAATAAGTCTCTAGTTGATTTAAGCTCAAAGGTGAGCTCATCAACCTTAACCTTTGTTTCCTTGGATAAAATAAAGCCTCATTTGTAAGCTTGGTAGCCACATCTCTATCATGGATCATGTGCAAGTGTTCTGATTTTATCTCCTCCATTGTGCTCTTAATCATTTGCAAATCAGCAAGGGATACAATTTGTTCATACTGATTTCTTTTTGACTTTTGGATGTAATTCTCAACAAGACTCTTTGTGTCATCAAATTTGGATAAATTTTGCACTTCAATTTCAGCTGATACCAATAATTTATTCGTCCAAATTTGCTCATAAATGTCAAGACCATGCAAGTTTAGTGAACCGCTGTTATGATGGATATTAAAATCAGAATTTTTTCATACATTTCAGCGGTGTCTCCATGGCTGTCCCAAACCTCATATGCCTCTCCTTCAGAACTTGTCTTATCTTCATTGGTCTCCGGAATTGTTCTTTCTTCTTTCATGAATGGTAGATGATCCTTCAAACCGTGTGATTCACTAGGCCTTAAAATCAAAATCAGCTCCTTGCATTAAAATTTCTGATTTTTCTTCAAGATCAAGCCTCTCAAAATCAGCTACCACAATATCATCCTTTTTGCATAATTTAGGTTTCAAAGTTAGGACATCACTTTGTGTAAAGACCCTTACTCAAGATGGCAAAATTTTCACGATTATTCCTAGTTTGACAATGCAAGCATTTTGTCAAACAGTTTAATTGTTTGCTGATCTGAGTTGTTTCCAAATGGTTTTTAAAATAGAAATTGCATACATAGAAACTATTCCACCAGTAACAATGATTTAGCATTTACCATTTAATCATTGCACAATAAAGGTATATGGAAATCACAACAGCAAAATATTACTGAACAATTAATATTCTTGTTCCAAGTTGACACCATTAGTTGCACATAACTGATATTCAAATTACAATTTGTAACATTAAATGCTAGAAGATCTTAATATATAACAACACCTTATTAAGTGCTCCACCCAGCAATAGATAACTCAGGGTATTCAAGGTTGGCGCTAATAATAGCAAACCGAACCATCATAAAACTCCACACAACCCTTGGAGATGGATCGCGGTAGGCAAAGAAAGGCAGTGGATGAGTTTCAGGTGTCCACGATTCCCTTATTTCACCTCGCCCAGCTAAGATATCCATGACACACATAAAATGCTAGTGATACCCCTAGCAAAGGATGAATAATTCACTAAAGTTGGAGAGTGCCTTTGAAAAGAACAAACAAGAAGAGGTCGTTGATATCAATGTGAAAAAGCAACAATCAAGCTTGACCTGCCAGTTAAGGCCCCCTAGGCCATGAATGAACCTCTTTTGTGCCATCATTCCCACCTCAACTATATCTTCCCACCCACCCAAGCCATGAGGGCAAGTGGACGAGATGTGAACTGATAGATTGAGAGTATACTTTGGAAGGAAAAGGTTTTGCCACAGACCTCAGTAGTATTCAATTGATAGTGACTTTCATTCTTTTTCTTTTTGCTATTAGGCCCTTGAAAAGGGGGACTCATTATCTCAATTCGTTATGAGGGGCAACCTCTCCTTATGGAATCGTGATTGAAGGCACATGTGCCACTATCAATTTTGAACAATAGGCTCCTTCAGGTCCATGACTCACTTCTATCCCACTCGATCTTGTCAAAGTCTGCCTTCTCCCTCTCCCCATTGCCTAGCTAAGGGTGACAATTGGGCTCGTACACCTTTATGGTTCTTTCTCTGGGTTCATTGCCTCTCCTCTCCTATCAGTTGATCAACCAATTGGGTGGCGATCGGTTCTAATTGATGAAACATGGGTTGAAATCCTTCATTCCGACATATGTAGGCTATTGTGAGTGTAAGCTAAACTGCCTTTGAAAGGAAGGAATCGAGTACCCTACGCGTATGAATATTTGAGATTATATATGTAATATGATTGGTGGGATTTCAATGTTGGAATGAATCAATGGAAGAACATTCAAAAGCAAGACAAAAAGTGCTGAAATGGAATGGGGACCTGGCGATCAACCTCCCTATTGAAGTGGGGTATAGTAACATGTATATAGATATGTGGTCATTTTCCCTATGGAGGGACTTGGCCAAATCAAGAACGAAAGAAACTCGAAGATCGGGTGAAGGCACTCTTATGACTCCCACTTCCCTAGTGAGTTGCTTAAGAGAATGTATTCTAAACCAACCATTCATTCACTTCCCCTTCTATCAATAACAGCGTCCCCCAGAGGATTAGACGAAGCAACAACAATCTATCACATTACTTCCTTCCTTCATTCCTTCATCTATCAAAGGGAAAGACATTTGAGGTTGTGGTACTCCATTCCCCCCATTGAACCCCAATTGATCGGATCTCACCTCTATTGGATATAACAACAAAATCTACATTGGTCTCATTGTGTTCAAAATCTATTTCAGATGGTGGGAGAATGGAGGAATTGGAAATGACTAGCGTGAGCAACCTGATTGTTGAAAATTTCATTTTGTATATTTGAGAAAAGTAGGATTCTTGCTAATGGAGGGTTCCAAGAAAGAGTGGATGAGACATGGCAATATAGGTCCTTGGTTTCTTGTGATTGATATGCCTTTGGGCCGATAAACATTTAATAGAGATTACCTTGTTCGATCCGGCTTTCTTTTAGTTGGTTTGGCTTCAAGTCCCACCCACCCCCAACAACAATAGGGCCTTAAGATAGATCAATTCTAGATCAATTCGGGGTGGGTGGGAGGCAATAGTAAGATTGATTGATTCTAGATCTATTCTCTTGATCTATAATTCTCGGTTGGGAGGGAATCATAGTTAGGTGGGAGGGAATCATAGTTAGGTGGGAGGCTATAGAAAAATTATATCCCCCCCTTTGGGTGGGAGGAGATAGATGGCGCTAGGCCCCTAAGAAAATTGAGTTTAGTTCTTGACCTTTGTTGGTGGAGTTAGGTGTATAACGTATAGAGATTGCCCTATTCAAACAAAGGATTGGTAGTTTGTAGTTGTAGGAACTAAACTGTAGTTGTCTGCTTGTTTGACTAGAGCTGGCCGATTGATAGAGAGAAGAGGGGTGGGGTTGGCTCATATAGCTATGGAAGTGACCCAACCAAGATATGGAGGTAGGGCACCCTATGGAAGATTGTTGGATCTCACAGATAGGGCCCTTTCTTTATATAGTTGGGGCATAGTCCATGAATAGGCCCTATTGAACAAGATGGGGTGACCCAACCCCTACTAATAATCCCCCACCCGCCACTATGAGCACCCCTCTCACATATAGGGCCCTTTATTTATATAGTTGGGGCATGCTCCCCCTAAGTTAGGGGCTAGGGTAGGGTTTAGGGGTAGTGGGGTGGTTGGCAGAGGTGCTTTCCCGTCCCTTTCTATTCTATAGTGCTCTATTCCTATTCCATAGTGCTCTATTCTATAGTGCCCTACTATCTAGCCGAGGTAGGGTTGGGGGTCTAGGGAGTGTAGGGTTGGCTCTATTGGCAATGTCGGTTAGGAGCTGTACAAGGGGTTACCTACTAGACTATGGGAATATTCGGTACTCTGTAAAGGGTTCGTCCCTCCCCTCCTCATTGCCCTACTCCACCTCCCCTTCTGTAGGCACAAGAATGAACCTGTGGATAGACAACCTTCTCTTTTTTGAACCTTCTTTCTCCCCACCCACCCATGGGCTAGAGGTGGAGGTGGGTTATTGTTCCCTTCCTCTCCATAGGAATATCACGATGGAGAAGCCAAATAGATAGGGCTCAGTACCGACCTAGGAAACCTCCTGCCTTAGCCCTACCAGGCTTTAGTTGGAAACCCAACCCAATCAATCTTTTAATCAAACCACCGAAACTAGCTGCTTTGAAAGGTCAAGAAACTCCCGTATCGACCAACCCTTGGATCTTGGTTCAGGCCATGGGACCTATGCCCATTCAGCAGTGGCCACCTCTTGGGTTATGGGGCTCGGAGCGATAAGGGTGGGATAGACAAGTACCTTAATTACCTCCCTCTGAAACTATGTGAGACATAGTAGGGATTTAGACTTGGTGCAGCATCGATGGATCACAATACAAAAAACTATCCATTGTATCCTATGGAGGTGAGGGGGTATAAGGCTTGTTTGAGCTATCCCTTTTGGAATCAACGTATGCCTGCTTACTAGCTTGATGCCTTGTGGCCAACTCCATTGGTCTCCTCCATCAATTGGCATCTTCTATTCCCGGGAATTACCCACTCAAGCAATTCGCCATTATCCCATCAATTCCTGTGAAGATAGAGAATTTGTATTCCACATTCACAAATTCCCCTTTGTTCATGTTGCTAACTAAAAGGGATGTCAACAAAGGAAATCCCAAAAACTTGTAACTTGGGTAATTTGGGGGTCATGGGCTTGAGGGAAAAGGAAGAAATGGCATGCTAGGAAGCAAAAGTTTGAAACTCCAATGGCTAAGAAGTGGGTGTTCACAGAATGGAGAATAGAGTGAAATGATATCAAGGCAAGGGGAAACTTGAAATTTTGCATCTCGATGAATCAACAAAATGGGGAAACTATAATGACTCCTACGAATTTTTTCCACAAACTTGTATATACTTCAACTCAATCTCATAGACATTTCATCAAATAGCTTGCAAATCATAAAATCAATCAATAAATCTAATTCGAAGGGTTTAGAATAGCTGCAACTATCAATATTGATCATAGGAATAATCGTAAATAGTTTCCATACATGAAGATAGTCATTGACATTTTTACAAACACTTGGCATTCAACAATTTAATTGCTGGTAAAAGCTTATTATGCAAATACATAGTTGAAAGGTAAAATTTGCTAACCTTCAATTCTTGAAGACTCTCATACACAAAAAATTTATAAATCAGTCCCTTTTTGCCTCATAGATGGTTGTAGAATTGGATTTCCTTGGTCTGAGTGGTTGACTGGTGGTATTTCAGGTTTGACATATGATGTAGGAGCATTTGGATTAATGAGCAATACTGTGTAAACCAAAAACATTTTCATTTTCAGTTTGCCTTAAATTTTTGTTGTGTTGATATAGTTTTGTTGAGTTGTTGTAGGAGGCAAATTCCAAAGGTAAATTTCAAGTTGCATTTTCAGCTAAGTCAAGGATTCATTTCATAGAGTCTAAAGGGTGCATACAAGTCAAATTTGGAAGAATTTAGATCAAACTTGGAGGAGTTATAGCTGATCGAAGGTTTTGCCTCCACTATGAACTGGGTGCCTAGTTCTCGGTTGTTTCTAAAGCCCTGGCATCATAAGTATAAATTTTCGGAAGATCAAAGGAAAGTAAAACTTTGAAAAGGTACCTGGTACCCAAGTTCCCAATAGAGTAGGAACCTTTGAAGTGTAGTGAAGTTCTTGGTTCCCATTTGTATTTGAACCCTCAACATACTTTAAATATTTCCACAATGGCTTGAAACGCCCAATGCAACAAAGGATATTGTTTCCTACTCAAGACGGAACCTTTGATAGACCCACGAAGTACTTGGTGCCAGTTCCCAATTGGGGGAAACCTCTGACAAGGAACTTGGAGAAAAAGTGCTTAGTGCCAATTTTTAAAGGAGTCATAAGCTTCGATAAGGGGGAAATGAAGTGTATTAAAAATGAAAAGTTCCCAAGCAAGTAAGAACCTCCGATTGAGGGTGGTTGGTTTGTAGTTCCCTCTGGGTTGAAAAGCTCCGACAAGGAATAGCGAATCCAATGAACAAAATCAGAAGACAAAATGATGGATGGGAGACCACAGTTGAATTGCTTGGGAAGATAGTTCAACTACTTAGGCATGGGATATATAGAGGCAAGTGTAACTGATTTGGCGTTAGTGGCGGAAGAAAGATAAGATTAGAATAGAGAGTGATTGAAGGTCAAAGGTGTATGACTGTAACTGTAATTTGTATTCCTGTTTGCTACAGATAATGAAACCATTGAAATTGATCCTGTATTTGAACATTGGCTATAATAATTGATTGAGGGGCTATGTGATTAAGCATATCCCTAATCATGACTTCACTAATATATGCATACAAAGATGTCCAAACCTTGATTAATCTATCATTATGGCTTGCAAACTGCTTTATAGCTGATTATGGTGAATACTCCTCATAATATTGATTGCCCAAACCTATGACTACCTTTCCACTAACCTACGCCCTTCTTTATATCTCCATAAATTCCAACACCACATCTATACAAGTTGCGGCTGCTATAATACACACCAAATTCTCACTAATGATATTCAATGCAATACTTTATCACTTATGATGTCCTCATTCAGACAACGGCCAATAGAAGCATAGGAATTTAATATAGAATGAACAACGTAAGTAAAATTAATCTTTTCTTACAAATTTATTTTTTCTTTCAAACTTCAATAAATTTGTAAACTACAAACCTAGCAAAACTTGAAAATAAAATTTCAAAACCCAAAACACAACAAAATCCAATGGCACAAACGTTCAACACAATGGTGAACTTTGCATGAATCCACTCGATTAGTTAGGTAGGTTTCCATCCATGAAATTGATTGCTTGAAGTGTTTTCGTCTTTTGGTTTAAGAATGAACCAAGTTCAATCTCTCCAAATGGGGTTTGTAAAATAAAATGTCAAGAATGAGCTTTCTTTGCTCCAAATCCCCTTTTATGAGCACTTTTTGAATAATAAAATATTATTATTTGTGTCTTATTTTTTCTCTCCAAGAAATGACTTTAGGACTCCTAAATAATTAACATAAGTTGTTTTTTTAATTTTTACTTTTTTGACAACTTAAACATTTAACTATTTAATTATTTAATTTTTTTCACACAACCAGTCAAAGTTACAAAAAATATTAAAATGGAGCAAATATGAATTCCAACCATGCCAAAATATTCTTGAGTTCTTAGGATATTGAACTTTATGAAAATTGGTGCCTTCCAAAAATAAAAGAATTCTCCAAGAAGTGTGGAGAGCTCCCAAAATGTTGAAATTGCATCTAGAAAGTACCATTGGACTTGTCTTGATTTCTTGAACCCACTGCCATTGTTAGAATTCCTTTCCAGAAAAGTTGGCGTTCTCCAACAATCTTGGAATGTTCCAAAAATATTGGAATGGGCTAGGAAGGGACATAATAGAAACAAAGGAAAAATTGAAAAGGCAAGGAAAGTCTTGGAAGCCTGACAACCTATAAATAGACTCAAACACCTTTATAGTTAGAAAGTTTTGGAAAGGACAAAAGACAAAGAGGGTTTGCTCATTTCACTAGAAATTAGGGATGTTGTTGCAAGGCACCAACACTAGGGTACTATCGAGATAAAACCACTACAAATAACATCTATGGATGGATGGATGATGGGACATGGTGTCATATTTGTAATAACTTACAACAGCCTTATTATTTGGCTTCCTCTCATGTTCTGAGGAGGAAACTTGTCAAGGAGGGATGACATGTTATGTACCTAGGGATATGATATTATAATGTATATAATATAGATGAAGAGCACAAAAATATACTGAGGTGGAGAGGGGAGGGGAAGGGGGGGCGGCGGGAGAGGGCGCGAGTTGAATTAGTATATCAACAAACTTTTACGCTCTCAAATTTTATCAACTTTAAACTCCAATACAATATTAACCATTCAAGGATATAACAATATGAATAAGTTGACACCAAGATTTTACGTGGAAACCCTTACGGGAGAAAACCACGGTACAAATAATGTACTTTATGAATTATATAAGCTTTACAATGAATGTAGGCACCAACCTACTTGAATCACCAACTTTCTCAATTTAGTAGGCACCAACCCACAAGGAGCATCAACTCCTATCTCTGATTTAGTAGGCTCCAACCTACAAGGAGCACCAACTCCTAAAGTTCGTAGGCACCAACCTACTGGTGGCACCAACCCCCACTTGCCAAGCACCAACTTAGCAAAATATACTAATTTCAAGAATAATGTTCTACCTTCAATGTTGCTTCTTCAACGGATGATGGACAATTAAGATCTCCAATACCACTCTTCCTCTTGAATTTATCTTCCTTGAATGATCTCCAAACTTTCATAAACTTACTCACAATCTCCTCATAAATTTGTTCATGAAATCTTCATGGACCTGCCCATAAAATCTTCACCAATCTGCTCATAACTCTGCTATAAATTCTGCTCAAAACTTTCTTCAGATCTTCTCAAAAATTCTCTCCAATATGCTTCATTATGCTATGCTTTTTATCTCCCTCGAAATCTGCGTAATTCCTCTTAGGTGCATATCTGGCAAACCGACTTCCATCCGCGTTCAGATCCGCCGTTTGGCAGCGAGGTAACATCGCTGCTTCGTTTTCTGGAAGGAACTGAACTTTCCTTCGCTTTCTTTCACTGCCGGTGCGGAATATTCGCGCGCTTCCAAACTTCCGCGACCAGACCCTGAATCCGCTGGTCATTCGCCGCTGGCTGAACGGTTTCGGCATATGACACGATAAGTTGGCTGGTTTCTGGTCATCAGTGAAAGCGGAGCTTGGATGAACCACTCGGATGGCTCAAGATCACCGAGGCCGAGTGCTATAACATATGACGGAGTGTTGAATTTTGAATTTAAAAACTGATAGGCGGATAACCAGCCATGAAGAACATTTCCACACTACCACCAAACAGTGGGGGGAAAAGATTACATTTAAAAACAATTCATCCGTTGCGGCGGGCATCCATAGCGCTGTGGGGATTCTCCACTATGAAAGTGGGTATATGAATGTTACAAACAGATTATCCACACTGGCGGTAAACCATCCAAGGGGAATTTAATGAGAATTTAATCAAGTAGTTGCAGCAATAATAATGGGTTAGATTAGTACTACTAATTAGAACCTTACAATTCAAAATGACTGCAAAAACATGAATTACAATGATAGAGAAATGAGATAAGGAGATAAGAATGAATTCCAACAATGTTCCTTGCTTTCCAATGACTGAAATATGATTAAAACTGGAAACTTATAAATCTGATGTAAAATCCTGAGTTCTGGAAATTCATATCAGCAAACTGGAAAACAGAAAAATACTCATAACTCACTCATTTCACCTCCGAATTGATTGAAATCTTTTGCAAATGTTTCTCAGGAGGTAGGCGCCCAGAAACCAAGCACCAAACAGCAGCAAATTCCAACTTTATCAACTTGCACAATTCCCAATGCACTTAGAAATGGTACGGCCCTCTTGGGAGGGGCGCTTTTTAATTAAAAATCAGACACTTGAAAATAAATTCCCAAAACTTGCATGAATGGTCGCCCAAGGTCAGCAAATAGATTGGTTAAGTACCCAGAACCACTTTCAAACTGGAAAATAAACTATGAATAAAAATCACCTTCAGCAGTAGATGAAACAGCAAACCAAAATTGCCAAAATCTCCAGAATTCTTCAAACTTTGATGCACAATCTGCTAGTCTAATGTTGAGAAGCAGCAATGTAGCCAACTAGGTGTTATATTGCAAACACGAAATTGGATGAAAAGCTAGGAGGTAGACATCCTCGAAGCAATATGTCAATTGTCATTTCGACAGCATAACTTTAGCATAATTTTCATGGATGAAATGCTGGAGCAAAGACCTTCAATAAATAAGAGCTCACAAACTCTTCAAATGCCTGAGAAGCAGATCAAAAGACACAGGAGACCCTTCAAATTCCCAAAAACTTTCAACTTCTCAAGGTGGCGTCCAAAATTGCATAATAAGAAATTCACTTTATTTCATAATTCTCACTTAATAAAGTGGCGTCCACTTTTGCTCAAGGAATAATGTTCTTATTTAAAAATAATAAAGCTCTTCATGAAAGCGCCACCCTTCCAAGTCCCCTTTTTAAATACAACTTAAAGTTGTTCATCTAGGCCAAGGGGGTCAACTGCATAATATAACCTTAATGCCTTATTTCAACATAAAAATGCCATGAGAGGTCAAACATGAACTTCAAATAAATGCTCCAACTGGATATGAAAAACTGAAAGCTGACAACTCCAACTTGCTTAAAATAGAATTTACTATAAATAGTAAACTCTCAGAAAATGCCGAGGAACCTCAGAACTGGAAACCCTAATTTTACCTCATACATGCCTACAGGCTTCCGGAATAGGTGGATGAGTGTCAGAACAGATTACTGATGAGAAGAGGACATTACACAAATCTGATTCAAAATTCTGATCCAATCACAAATCTGATTCAAACATAATTCTGTTCCAATCACAAATCTGACTCTGTATGATGTAAGTCATTTCTTTAACAAATCTGATCACTTACATGGCAAAACTCTCCTTCAAATCTGGTGATAAATAACATACTCTTTTCTTTCACAATTCTGATCACAAATAATGTGCTTTCTTCCTCTACAAATCTAGTTGTATCTTCTCCATAAATCTGCCATAAACCCCTCTTCAATTTCTGCATAAACTTCTTTATATCTGCATGAACTCCTCTCACAAATTGCTATTATCTCTTCTCTTAATTCTGCATTTACAATGATCTTTTTCTTACATTTCGTATGCAGATCTGTAGGTGTAGATATGATATTTTTCTTTAATCCTCACACATGCTGGTGTTTTGAAGATGTTTCATCTACATTTCACCACTTAATTATGCTCAGAAAAATATTTCATTCGATACATACTTTTTATTCATGTTATCTTTCTCATCTTATATCACTTCAAATTAAGTGTCTTCAATGAATGGATGTATCTTTTCCCAGGGAGATACCTTAAAAGAAGTCACACCTTTTCACAATGGATCGCTGTTCCTTGTTTGAGATTATAGCCTTTAGTTTATTACTTCAAACTTCTTTAAATGTCATTGCTGCCCGTTTAACATAATCATATCTCTTCTTTAAAACTTTCGTATCTCTTCATGCTCCATGCCTTTCTCTTAATCATACTTTATAATATAACTTTGAATAAGACAAATCACACCTCTTGCAAAAATCTGAACTTTATTTTAATCAAATCATACCCTTTGAAAAAGAGTCGCATCATTTCACATTTGATTTGTTTTGGAGAAACAAATCGTATTCTTTGTCTTTAATGAATCGCACCATTTACTTGTACAAACGTAGCATTTCAAGAATAGTCGTGTCTTTTAGTTATCGACTATTTAATGTGTCTTCAATACAATCGCTTTTAAACACAGATTATTTAGTTAGTGTTTGTTTATCTTGTAGCAATCTGATTTCAAGCATTTCAATGCTTTATTCTATTCTTCTCTCTGAAAATCGATAATGTCTCTCTCCCCTTTTTTTTTGACGTCTCCTTAGTCTCCAAATATAGTAATCTGTTTTCATGTTTTGTCAGAATTAAAAGGATCGAGTCCTTCACAGATTGACATCTCCTTAACATGTTCTTTCAGAATCGAGGTCCTTCACGGATTGACGTTTCCTTAACACGTCATGTTCTTCCAGAATTGAGTCCTTCACACTCAATGCTTTGTTCCATTATACCCGGCAATCTCCATTAATCACTTGTTTTGATTCTTTAGTCAGTGCTAATCGCCTCTTCTCTCAGCCTTGATGATTCTTGTCTTTTCTTTCCATATGTAAATATCCAGAGCATCTCCAATTAAGCTGATCTTGTTCTTTACCTTGACATCAATGATAATATTTGTCTTCTCATATTTGACATCAATGACAACATTTCCAAAAATAGATGGATGGAGATGCTGACATGTGGCAGACATTTTTTAAGTTAGTTATATGGGGTCTTGAGGACAACGTATGTAATTAATTATATTAGATAATGAGTAGGCCTACATTGAGTTTAGTAGTTTACTCCTCTATTATGTTATTAAGAGGTCTATAGAAAATGGTGATTATCGTTGTAAGGATGTGAAGAGTATGGTACTGTGTTTGGGATCTCTTGAAGATATAGCACGTAGTGACTTCTTACATAAAGATTATTATATGGTCTTACCCTACCACAAGTGTTTTTTTAATTTCTGCATGTATTGGATATTATCATATTAAGGCATCTTGGCCCAGAAACATCTCGTGTTGTGTGTGATCTATTTTCACATTATCTCATTGTCATTATTGTGTGTGTGGATCTTATCAAGTAAAGAGAGGGAAGGTCCTATTCTATTACCAAAAGGCAAAAGGAAATGAATCAGACCATCTAATTACATTATATACAATATTCTACCGGCTGCTAAAGGTAGCTCAAACAAACTGCAAAAGGGATGCAAATGATAATATATTTCTATGCCTGGCTTGAAATTTGTTACCCTGTTGAATGGATCCAGCAGTGAAATCTGAAATGTTGTAAATTGTAAATCCTACGCATTTGAACCCAAGACTTTGACAACTGACATGCTGTGAAGAATCACTCAAAGAAAATATATGTCTCACAATTAACAAAATTTTCTTTCATGATCTGTTTAAAGGGCATAAATAATCTACCATTTACTAAACAGCATCTACTCAATGTTTTGAAGTAGTATTGATAATATTTTTTTAAGGTCTTGTGATACTTTTTTCCATTTCGCATATAACTTGTTTAGTAGAATCACTACACCAGTGTGCAAAATTTCTATCATTTAGGCACAATCCTTTGTTCCTTGCAGGCAGTTGCAGAAATCACCGTTTCAAGACATTTTGCTACGAGTGGAATAAAGCCTGTAAGTGTTCTGTTTCATTTATCTACAGGTTCAGATGGATAGGATGTTAGGATTTTCTCTTTACTATTGACTATTTTTCTGTAATTTCTTTCCAAAGTTTTATGCATTTGTAGGATATATTGTTTTCTAGTTGAACTTGAAACTCATTTCTTTTAAACTGCTTCATGTTAATACAAATTGCATGGGAATTATCTCTTCAAGAGTTATTTTCTTGCAGTGATTTGACCCCTGTTTTCATATGATTTACTTTTCTGGAAACACCTCCTTAATGTCTTTACTACTGCATATTAACCTCACAATCTTTGGCCTTTTCTATACTTTAGGCTATATTCCTTTTGGATCTTTGTTATTGTGTATCTGCAAAGCTATAAACTTTAGATTTCTGTTAGTTTTTAATTTCTTTGATGGAAAGAGTGGACAAAGTTGACAATCTGGAATAGTGGTTCTCAGTCTTCCAAATGTTAGATTAAAAGGAATTTTTGTGTTTTAACATAACTTTTATAACTGTTACATGCATTTGCCATGTATTACTAAAATGACGCTTATCATTTTTTTTTTTGGTTTTAGGAATTCCTCAAGTTACTAGTTTGATTAAAATATAGTTAATATTTTGAGGGATGATATGCTTAACATTATGATGTTTAGAATCTTATCTTAATGGTTTTTATTTTGAGGAATTAATTCAGGGGCATACAGATGTGTTGATTAATAGGATATATTACTTCCTATTTTGTTGGCCCTATCTAATGTTTAGTGATTTGCTTTTGCTGAGATGACAGGCACTTCTAGCTGCTCTTTCTGAAATCAGCAGTATGCGGTTACTCTATGGATCAGATCCTCCAAATGGAATTATGCAAATACCTTTCAAAACAGCTGTTTGGATTTATAAGTGAGTGATTTCACACTTCATAATTTTCTCAGAATTTGTTTATGAAGGCTTATGGTTGTTTCTTTTTTCTTCACTGTTCTTTGGTTGTATTGATATTTTTTGTAAAAGTACACAGTATGGTAGTTTCTTTCTCGGTGAACACATGCAACTCATTAATGAATGGTTCCAATCTTGTAGCTATGAAATTATACAATTGTTTACTCAGTGAATTACTTGATTAAACCAACATATTATGAATTATCTATCAATGCATTTCCTTTTCATGTTTTTATCAGTGAATTAGCTTCTTATCATTATTGACCTTTTGTCTTGTGATTTCTCTGGTTTTTTAAGAGATTATATTGACTACTCAGTACTTGATCTTCTTGCTATTTCTTCCTTGTATTTAGGAAGACATAATCTATATTTATATCATTATGACTAAAATAGGTTGATGGACCCAAGTGTACCAGTAGAACTAAATTGAGGGAGTGAAAAGACTTTAAATTAAACTAAAAGCATAATAATAAAAGAGTAACTAAAAGAGGAATTGTGCCAAGTCAAAGGTAGTAAAGCTAAAGATGTCAAGAAGATATATCAAAACCATAACAAATAACTATGAGAAGAGTGAACTTGTGGCCATAAACGATAGGGCTGATGAGGTTGTGACTGGATGAAAAGGTTGCCCCAAACAGCTTGAAATTTTGAATCACCTAACGAAGGACCCACCCTCTCATTGGTAACCACCATGAAAGAGCCACTACAAGATCTCATAATACTTATAGGGTAATGATCAAAATCAAGTGAGCATGGCTAGATGATTTTATGTTTCAAGACTTATCCTAGAACTTCTTATAGCACCCATGGACAGCGATTCTCTAGTATTAGGAAGGAAGTCTCTAATATGCATTGGTCAAATCTGTGAGAATGCAGACAAAAAAGGGTAGCTAGACTAAGGCACATTAGAGTCACTTTGAATGGAATGAAGAATGCATATGAAATGAGGAAAGGAAGATGAAGGTATTTTGGTAGGTGCATGTGGAGGAGGCAGTCTCACTTGTCTATCATATTTATGTGGGTAACTTTAGGATTCGATGGAATGCTCAACACCACCAACTATTGGGGTAAAAGACCCAGGTGGTGCACAGAATTGGGGAGCAACAAATTTCCACCATCAAGCGTGAAATATCGACCTAAGAAAAATATAGACAGCAACTATGTGATGTCCCATCCTAAATCCCCGGCTGTTGGATGTCATGGTTGGCCCTGTATTTAAATCCTCGTGGGGTAATAGATGTCTGAAGGGATCATTTGAAGATTACCCGGTGTTGGAGCTTCATGGATTCTGAGTTGTTTTTGGGTTTGGACGCCATGAGAATCCTTGATGGTTTTGAGGGCTTTCTATTTTAGAAAATTAGGACAGTGACTATTTTAGTAGGGGCACCTAGTTATTTGTTTAACTTGAGCAGTATGTCCCTTCCTGGGCGATCTTTCAGTGACGTTAGCCTTTAAGAGCAGAAGCTAATCAGAAAATAAAATTAGGAACCCTATTTTAGGAATGTCTTGCTGTGAGAGTTGGTGATTCAGCTGGGATTCTTGGTTTTGGAGAGCTTAAGCGATTCTGTTATATTCATCTCGGCATTAGTGTTCAGGGGGTACTATTTTTAGTAAATTCTATTTTAGCAAATCAACAGGTTGGTCTCAGGCAGTTGACTTTCCTCTTCAGTTGACTCCAGTGGCGTTTTCAGTTTTGGGCTTCAGAATGCAGTTTTGGGGGATGAGCTTATTTCACTTAAAAATAACATTATATTTTAAATGTTATTTTATCACCTTGGCCTAGTCAAATAACTTAATGTTATTTTAAAAGGTGGACTTGAAGGGTGGCGCCATCATTAAGGATATAATTTATATTAAGATTTTCCCAAAGTCAAAAACAAGCTAAATGATAGCATTTATCAGAATGAATTTAATTAAGAATATCAATATAAGCTTGAAAGAAAAATGGCATCATTTGGAGAGAGGATTAGAGTTTGGCATTAAAGTGGATTTTTAGGGTTTAGAAGTCAACATGGAAGTTATAAAGAGACATGAGAGCATCATTCCCTTCTTTTATCTGAGATGTTATCTGCAGTTGGCTAGAGTTATGGGAATGAGCCTCCTAGCTTGGGCATTGCTTCTCGCTTGAAAGACAGCGACTAGTGGTGATTGAAGATAGATTTGTGAGTTTGCATTTAGTTTTGAGCATTGTTTCAGCTTGTGCATTATTAGATCTGTTTTGCATATTAGTGGGTTTCAGCATTTTGCATCATTTAATACAGCAGATTTATGTTTTTGCTCACAACTTGAAAAATACAAAAATATTCCTTCTGGGTATCATCTCATTCTCTTTGTCTGTGAAGGGTGAACACATTCTCTAGTTATAGATTTTTTTGGATGAATGATTTTTAAGAAGATAAGCCCCTCTTGTTGGTAGGTACCATTCATCTCTTGATTCGTTATAAATAAAATTAAAAGGCATTTCCGTTGGTTTCACACATTCTCTTGAAACCATCATTATGAGCCAGTGTTTTGCGAGTTGAGGTCATTTAGAATTGAGAGAGGAGGTGAGTTATGGTTTTAAATTTCTATGTTGCTGGTTAAAATTGAAAAATCTAGGATCTGTCCATCTTGATTGGTGCATATAAATAAATTAAGGCATTTCACGTTGGTTTCTTGCATTCATCTTAGGCGCCATCATTATAGTAGTGTTTTGCATCTGAGTTGAGGTCATTTGGGTAAGAGAGGAGTGAGTTATGAATCTTTCTGTGAATTTCTATGTTGCTGGTTAAAAATTGAAAAATACAGATCTGTCATAAACTGTCCGCAGAAATCTGCATCTTCTCATTTGGATTTGGTGTTGAGGTTATTTAAAGGCCTGTAGCAGATTTATTGTTGAATGTACCATTTGAAAAGCATATGATATCTTGACATCGCAGGCAATAATTCTCTGTTGTAAGCTGGCAGTAGTACTGACCAGTGTTCTTTAATATTGCTTTGTCATGATTTGTAATACTCAGTCCTACCTTAAGTATTAATCTGTAATAGATAAATCTCCGCCCTATGGTAGCTACTTTCCCATTCCGGGTTAGCAAGCACATTCTGGGTGTTGAGTCCTTTCAGCTTTCAGCATTTCTTTCATGCATTGATATTTGTAAATACTCCGTCATATGGTCGCCCCTCACTCCGTATTGGATTGGGTAGCACATACTTGACGTCGAGTTCCCTTTCAGCATTTAGAGTAGAAGATCCTCTGACCATATGCTCGCCATCATCGGCGCCATTCTTGGTTAGAGTTACAGCATAAGCAGTTTGTTTTAGATCCTCTGACCAATGCTCACACCTTGCCCACATCGAGATCTTGGTGTACATTCTGGTTAGAGTTGTTTCAGTACGTTTGGGTTTAGCTTCTAACCTTAACGGGTACTTGGTTGTAATGTTGAAATCTGATAATTGAAAATTCGAAAAAATTGGCTCGGAATATTTCAATGGTATCAGAGCCAAGATCCTGCCATCCTGTGAAAGTAATTAATGATTTAATTGTCAGATGAGTGACAAAGATACCAGACACTACGAACAGAGAAAGATGACTTCAGAGAAGTCTCTACTTGAGTTAATGCATGATATGTGTACGCTATTGAAGGATCCTGAGTTAAGGTATGGAATCAAAAAGATTTATGCTAAGTCTGAGAAGTCGGATTTGATTGGGATTTCTAAAGAATGCCAGTTCAAGAGGAAATGTGAACATGAGGCCGCCAAACTCCATAAAGATTATCAAAGCATGACATAGGAGTTTAAGAACGGTGTTTCATTTGATACCTTTTTGGATTGTGTGGTGACTTATTACCCTGGAAAGCGGGCTATGGTCAACTACATCAAGAAAATGATTAAAGAGGAAGCAGAACATGCCATGGTTGCAGGTGCAATGAAGGAAGAAGAAGTGCCTATTTGTGGATTGCAGCCCACAAATGAACATGACAAAGAGAAAAATCAGTCAACTAATATTGAAGATGGCACAAGCAAGGAGCACATGTCACCTCAAAATGATCGTAAGTTTGATCTAGAAACCTTGACAGTTGAGGAGTGTGTGGAAGAGCCCCATAATACTCCCCTAGACTTGCATGTGATAGCAAGTGACAAAGATCAGTTCGGTGAAAAGAATATAGTAGCAGACTTGAATCCTAATTTGGATTCATCCCATGAAGGTTTTGATACTAAGGGCTTCACAGAAGATGTTGGTAGAACTATTGTATGGGATGAGTGCATTGATGAGGAGAATACTAGTGGTGTCCTTGAACCAACTTTTGATCATTACCATAATGATATCATTGGTAAAGATGCCGTAGTGTTTATGCCTCCATTTGTTGAGGATGTGGTGATGGATAATTCTTTTTATGTTGCTGGCCAAAAAGCTCAAGAGTTTTCACAAGATGAATTTATTACAAGTGATCAAGAAGACCTTTATGGCATGCATATGACTGTTCATGATGAGATCAGAAACATACCTATAGATGATAGGTTCATTGAAGATAAGGATGATAAAAAATTTCAAACAGCTAGCTCTAAAGATTCCTTACTCCCTTTCAGTGACAGTGTTAAGGGTGGTTTTGGGTTTGAACCTCAAACCCAACCATTGGAGGGAGGTATTTATGAAGATATCAGCTTTAGTGATTTGGGAGTTGACCTATTCCAAGAATCAACACTCCAAATGTTGCACAAAGAATACTTTTCTTGTGATCAAAACAATCAGCCTCTCACCATTTGGGATCCAGGTGTGAAGGCACTTAGTGATGACAAACCGGTATGTGATGAATTTCCCTTTGATCCGGATGAAGAAATGGAACTTGATAAGGGTTCTCTATCAGCAGACAATGGTGTTAATGTGCTTAAGTTTGGGGCTGCTTTCAAGTTTGTTCAAAGTAACATGGGAGAGGAAATAGAGTTTGAGGGCCATTTGGCTCTTGAAGATGAAAGGTTTGGAGGAATTACCAAACACAAATCTGATTTATCAAGGCATGAAGCTGATTGCAATCAACGAGTTGAAGACTTAGTGAAGTATGATGCTTTCCAAGACATTGAGCATTCTCCACTAGTTGGTGGTGAAGTACAAGAATGTTGGGGCTACAATGAGGGCAGCAAATGCGTGAAACGAAGTTCTGATTTTCAGTTGCAGCCTATCAACAATTTACCATCTTCACATTCTTATGGGTGGGAAGATCAATTCAAGGTGTCCGTTAACAGGGAAGTGCAAGCTCTATCCCTATTTGATCGCACACATAGCTTGGTTGAAGAGTTTTACTGGAGGGCTCAGCTTGATGAGAGACGTGGAGGAGTGACAGATGAAGTTGCTCTTTCTAATTTGCAACTTATCAAAGATTCCTTGGAGACCATGAAATCCGAGTACATAGGCTTGATTGAAGATAGAGATCATGCCGTTGAATCTGCAAAGAAGGCCTTCATTGTTTTCGAAGAAAGGGAGAGTATGGTTGATGAGCTCAGTTTGGAGCTTAAATCAACAAAGGACAAGTTGAAAGAAACTCAGTTGGCTCTAAGAAAGGTTGAAGATCAGTTTGCAGATTTCAAACTTTTCAAGGAGCAAGAGGATGCACAAAGAGCTGGAGAAATCAAGCAAGTAATTGATGAGATTGATAGTCTTCGAGAGGAGTTTGATCTTGAAGGTTTCACAAGAAAATCAAAGGTTGCATGTGCAGATTTGGAGCAGCAAGATGAAAGGAATGACTTTCAAGTTTATGACAATCCTCTTTTTCAAGAAGGTGGTGAGAAAAGTTATGATAATCCTCTCTATGAAGTAGAGGATGAAATGGAGAATGAAACTGAGTTTGGTTTCCAGTGCTTGGATGCCTCGATATCACTCCATGAGGGAGTGCCACGTCTGTTGATTAGTAATGAATGCATAAGTGGGTTTGAGGATGAAGTCTATACATGGGAAGTGTTGATTCGAGGAGATTTCAACATCTTCGACACCAAGGTGTTAACAAGGCAAGATTTGGTAGCTGCTGGTAACTTCAGTACAGCAGCAAGAAGCGAAGATTTAAGTCTTGTTACTCATGAAGAAGGGAATGAAGATGGACCAGAACTTGGTGTTTGCATGTTTGTCAATCCATCCCTTTGGTTGAACCATACTTTGGCACATATTGGTCTATTTTTGGATTTGGATTTGAAGTCATTTAATAGTTCATGCTCCCATGTTGTTGAAGCTTTCATAGATAGGCTTCAAAGGTTCATTAGCGGAGGCATCAATCTCTTCAGTATGCACTTGATCCTTACTAGCATTTGGGAATGTGTTGAGTTTTCTTTTCAGTATGTTGGAGATCACTTTCAGTTGGGTATCCATGCTTGGGATTCTCAATATGGGTTGATAGAGCTTATTACTTGTGGAAAGGAGGACTTTTTGAAGGATAAGGATCAAAATTTCAGTATTAATGATGTTGTGACTTTCTTTTCCAGCCCCATGATGGTTCCGTTTGTTCATCGACAAATGGATTGGAGAGAAATTTTGAGTATGGATTGGAAAGAGGAACAATTGGTTGCTCTTGGCGTTGATCCTTGTCTAAGACAAGAGCAGATTTTGAGACTCGTGCTTGCTGGTTGGAGGCAGACCAGCCCTGTTACTTGTGGAGTTACTCTCGTTTGGGAGAGTTTTTTCATCACCACTTGCCAACGAGGTGGTAGTTTTCAGATGGAGATTGCTCTAGTATGTTTTTTGGCCATTTTTGAGTTGTTACCTTGCAACTCTATGCTCATATCATACACTCACACTTGTGAATTTCTTTGGTGCTGCTATTCTTTCTTGTGTGAGGTACTAAAATCAGATTGCACTTCGCTGACTTCGGCCTTGAACAGCAGAGATTATTTGTTCCTTCGCACCTATTCTACTTTTGGAGTGCATCCTATGGAGGTTTGTGAAGCAAATTTTGATAGTTTCTTTACTATATTGGTTTTGGACAACGAACTTCCACATGCTTTGGCTTTCCCTTCTGAGACTCTTGGAGTTGGAACAGTAAGAGTGATTAGAAGTCTTCATGGTGGTGTCGATATAATTCAGTTGATGCATAGTAGCTCCAGAAGAAGCCATGAGGCTGAATTTGTTGAGATCTTGCAAAGGATTGCTTTCCTCTTTGCAAGAAGATTTGAAGATATCATTTTTTCCATCAGGGCTTCGTTTGTTACAATATGGAGGTATGTTGAGGAGTTTGATTTTGAGTTGAGCAGCCTATCCATTGTGGTTGACAGTGGTATAGTTGATACGGTTGACTTTGGGCCTCTTGGACATGAGACGTCGCATGAAGCTGGTCTCAGTCCTTTAAGATTTTTCAGTATGAGTATCATGGACAGTAACACTTTGGGGTTACAAGGAAGGTTAGTGCAGCATAGGCATGATGATTTCACGGATGTGATCAGAGTGGAACAGCATCGGCATGGTGGGTCCTTCCTGCGATGGGTTTGGGAACCAGGGATCATACTTGTTGCGTATGGTTTAGTTTTAAAATTTCTGGAGTTGTGGTGGTATTGCTTGAGGACAAGCAATTTTGGGAAGGGCGGATTGTAATGTCCCCTTCTCGAACCTGATCTTTCCAGTGACCGTTGGCCTTTTTCTGGAAACCCGAAGGCTAGTCGGAAGGTAAAATTAGGGTTTCCTATTTTTAAGGATGTCTTTGCTCAGAGCTGGTGGATTCAATGGCGGATTCTTTCTGGGTTTTCAGAGAGCTTCGCAGTGGTATGTTCGTCTCGGCATTCTGAGCATTTCCAGGAATTTACTATTTTTAGTAAATTCTATTTTTGGCAGTAAACAGGTTGGTCTCAGGCAGTTGACTTTCCTCTTCAGCTGACTCCAGTGGCGTTTTCAGTTTCGGGCTTCAGAATGCAGTTTTGGGGGATGAGCTTATTTCACTTAAAAATAACATTATATTTTAAATGTTATTTTATCACCTTGGCCTAGTCAAATAACTTAATGTTATTTTAAAAAGTGGACTTGAAGGGTGGCGCCATCATTGAGGATATATTAAATTTATATTGAATTTTCCAAAGTCAAAGCAAGCTAAATGAGGGCGCATTTATCAAGGTGAATTTAATTAAAATATCAATATTAAGCTTGAAAGGAAAAGGACGCCATTTTGGAGAGAGGATTAGGGTTTGGCATTAAAGTGGATTTTTAGGGTTTCGAGAAGTCAACAGGAAGTTATAAAAAGGAGGCCTTGAGCATCATTTCACATCTTTGGTTTACTATACTGTTATGCTGCCGGATTGGCTCTGGAACTGCTTCGAGGAATGAAGGCCTCCTAGCTTGGGCATTGCTTCTCGCTTGAAAGACAGCGACTAGTGGTGATTTAAGATAGATTTGTGAGTTTGCATTTAGTTTTGAGCATTGTTTTCAGCTTGTGCATTATTAGATCTGTTTTGCATATTAGTGGGTTTCAGCATTTTGCATCATTTAATACAACAGATTTATGTTTTTGCTCACAGCTTGAAAAATACAAAAATATTCCTTCTGGGTATCGTCTCATTCTCTTTGTCTGTAAAGGGCGAAGATATTCTCTAAGTTATAGATTTTTTGGTTAAGGCTGTGATTTTTAAGAAAGAATCGCCCCTCTTGCTGGGCCGTACCATTCTGCATCATCTTGGATTCCGTGCATAAATAAATTAAGGCATTTCACGTTGGTTTCTTGCATTCATCTTAGGCGCCATCATTATAGTAGTGTTTTGCATCTGAGTTGAGGTCATTTGGGTAAGAGAGGAGTGAGTTATGAATCTTTCTGTGAATTTCTATGTTGCTGGTTAAAAATTGAAAAATACAAATCTGTCATAAACTGTCCGCAGAAATCTGCATCTTCTCATTTGGATTTGGTGTTGAGGTTATTTAAAGGC